>VSMD01027724.1:0-26449 GCA_008750895.1 Mirza zaza | reverse complement strand
TCACTTGAGCCCAGGAGTTTGAGGATGCTGTGAGCTAGGCTGACGCCATGGCACTCACTCTAGCCTGGGCAACAAAGTGAGACTCTATCTCAAAAAAAAAAAAAAAAGCACAAAGGTTAAATGTAGTTATACTTTGTAAGGTCCTTTTATCTTACATCAAGTGGCATGCTAATGTTAAATAAACTGTGAAAGTTAACAGTAAATGCTGTAATCTGCAGAGCAACCACTAAAACAAACACAAACCAGTATAGCTTAAAAAAAAAGGCAACTTTTTAATGAGGATTTACAATGGAGTATTAAAAAATACAACCATCTCTATAAATACCAAAAAGGGAGGAGGGTACCAGACAAAATTCAACACTGATGCATAATTTAAAAGTAAAAATTACAGGAAACTGGAAATAGAAGGGAACATTCTCCATCTGATTTTTTTTTTAATCTACAAAAAAAAAAAAAATCCCACTGTTGACATACCACTTAATGGTGAAAGACTGTCTTCCTCCTAAGACCAGGAACAAGATAAGGATGTTGACTCTTGCCATTAAAAAATATATATATTTTATGTAACATTGAAATTATATTTCCTTTTTGTTAAAATCTTCTTTCTTTTTTTCTATCTTTTTAAACAGATGGGGTCTCACTATCCAGGCTGGATTCGAACGCCTGGGCTTACGCAATCCATCCTCTCACCTTCTGAGTAGCTGGGGACTAAGGAGCTTGCCACAGCACCCCACCATTCTCACCATTTCTCTTCAACATTGTACTAAAGATCCTAGATGGTGTAATAATGTAAGAAAAAGAAATAAAAGCCTGGAAGATGGGAAAGAAAGAATAAACTCTTATTCACAGATGACATACTTGTTTTTGTAAAGAAAATCCTAAGGAATCTACAATAAGACTACTAGAACTACATGAAATTACACCACATCAAAAGATGCAAGGACAATAATAAAAAACAAAATGACTGTATACCTATAAACTAGCATGGAAAAACTGAAAAATGAAATTTTTTNTTTTTTTTTTTTGAGACAGAGTCTCACTTTATTGCCCAGGCTAGAGTGAGTGCCATGGTGTCAGCCTAGCTCACAGCAACCTCAAACTCCTGGGCTCAAGCAATCCTCCTGCCTCAGCCTCCCAAGTAGCTGGGACTACAGGCATGCACCACCATGCCCGGCTAATTTTTTTTTTTCTATATATATTAGTTGGCCAATTAATTTCTTTCTATTTATAGTAGAGATGGGGTCTCGCTCTTGCTCAGGCTGGTCTCAAACTCCTGAGCTCCAACAATCCGCCCACCTCGGCCTCCCAGAGAGCTAGGATTACAGGCGTGAGCCACCGCGCCCGGCCTGAAAAATGAAATTTAAAAAATTTCATTTGTAATACCATCAAAAAGCAAAATTCTTGGGAGTAAATTTAACATGCAAGCTCTCTACAGTGAAAATGAAAATGTTATTTTATATATGTATTTGTATAATGTTAATATATAATATTAATCATCAAATTATATAATTGGTGTTACATTAATATACATAAAACCACTGTAGTATCTACTGTACAGATCTTACATTCATATATACTACATATGTATGTAAATGTATCTTTATATTACACACTGAAATAAAGATAATCTATTAATAAGTAAAAGGAGAGGTACATAACTATATAAGTAATCTACTGCTGTGTAAACTACCCAAAACTTAGCAACACATTTATTATCTCACATAATCTCTAAGGGTGAAAAATCTAGAAGCAGCTTAGCTGGTAGTGTGGCTCAGAGTCTCTCATGTGGCTGCAGTCAACTGAAGCCTGAAGCTCTGCTTCCAAGTTCACACAAGGCTATTGGCAGAAAGCCTCAGTTCTCTGCCACGTGGATGTTGGGAGACAATACTCCATAGGTCTCGCTTGCATTTCTGCACATCTTGTGACCAGCATTTTAACTGCCCTTTGTGCCAGACTATCTTTTCAAGGATGTCTATATAGTGAACACACGGAAAAGTCTCCTCCAAAGCAAAGGGTACTTACTGCACATTAAAAGAATATCTGGGTTCTCTATATTTAGGGGTTCTCTCCTGTAATGTAACCCACTGGGTGTGCAGGAGTCATCTAGCCCTCTTCACATTACTCAATGTGAAATGGAGCTCAAGTCATTGGCACAAAAATGCTGATAATATGGCTACTATTACTGTTGTGACAATAAACTGTCCTTCAATTCTGACCCAGAAGTCTCGTGTCTTCTACCAAGCATCTATGAAATTATGGCAGGCTAACTTGTTAGCTTGCAAGTAGAGTAAAATCTCAGACACTTCACAGAGGGCCTCTCCACAACATGGCAGCTGGCTTTCCCCAGAAGGAATGATGAGAGAGAGAAAGGGAGAGGCCAATACACAAGCCAAAGTGTCCTTTATAACCAAATTTTAGAAATAACATACTGTATTAGTCAGGGTTCTTCAGAGAGACAGAACAGGAGATAAGAGATAGAGAAATATATATGAGAGGAGATTTACTGGGGAACAGGCTCACAAAATTACAGAGGCTGAGAAGTCCTACAATAGGCTGTCTACAAGCTGGAAACCCCCTAAGGTGCCCATAGCAAGGCTCAGGCCAAGTTCAAAAACCTCAGAACCAGAAAAGCCAACAGTGTAATTCTCAGTCTGAGGCCAAAGATCTGAAAATGTTGGGGTATAAAGGGGGGACTAGTGTTAAGTCCTAGAGTCCTAAGGCCAGAGAGCCTGGAGTTCCAATGCTTAAGGACAGGAGGAGGAGAGTGTCCCAACTCCAGGAGAGGGGAAACTCAGTCCACTGACCCACATGACAATCTCCTCTGGAAATACCTTCAGAGACACACCCAGAAGTAATGTTTTACCAATTCTCTAAGTATTCCTTAATCCAGTCATATTGACACCTAAAATTAACCATCACACATACCATCACTCTTGCCGAACCACCCAACCTCAATACAATGTGCAAGGTGACTATAAAAGGGTACAAATATTAGGAGGCAGGGATCACTGGGGACGATGATAGAGGCTGACTACCAAATTCGATATTGTTAAGAGGTCAGCTCTCCCTAAATCAATCTATAAATCAACACAATCCCTGTCAAAATGCCAAAACGCTTTATTTATAGAAAGTGACAAAATGATTTGAAAATTTATATGGAAACAAAAAGGAACTGGACTAGCCAAAAAAAAAAAGTCAGGATTCACATCATCTACTTGTAAGACTTACTATAATGCCACAGTAATAAGACTATATGATACTTGCACAGGAGCACTACATCAATGAATGAAACATAATACAGAGTCCAGAAATAGGTCCATATACATATAAGATTCAAACAAATGTGGACAAAAGCAAAAGGCAATTCAGTGCAGGAAAGGAAAGTTTTGGGTTTTTTTTCAAACAATGGTGCTGGAACTAGATAAACATTTTTTTAAATGACCACAACTCCTACTTCATGCCATGCACAAAAATTAACTTGAAGGCCAGGCGCGGTGGCTCACGCCTGTAATCCTAGCTCCCTGGGAGGCCGAGGTGGATGGATCATTTGAGCTCAGGAGTTCGAGACCAGCCTGAGCAAGAGCGAGACCCCATCTCTACTATAAAAAACGGAAAGAAATTAATTGGCCAACTAATATATATAGAAAAAAAAAAGTTAGCCGGGCATGGTGGCACATGCCTGTAGTCCCAGTTGCTTGGGAGGCTGAGGCAGCAGGACTGCTTGAGCCCAGGAGTTTGAGGTCGCCGTGAGCTAGGCTGACGCCACGGCACTCACTCTAGCCTGGGCAATAAAGTGAGACTCTGTCTCAAAAAAAAAAAAAAAAAAAAATTAACTTGACATGGACCACAGTCCTCTACATAAAAATTAAGACTATGAATTTCCTAAAAGAAAGCATGGGAGAATATTTTTGTGACTTTTAAGTATACAAAGGCTTACTGGAACTCAAAAAGCATAATCCATAAAAAAAAGTTAATTAGACTTCATCAAAATTAAAAATTTCAATTCATCAAAATACATTGTTAAGGAAAAGATTAGACAAGCTACAAACTGGGAGAACATACCCCATAAGGTGATCTGACAAAGAACTTGTATCCAGAATATATTAGGAATTCCTACAAATCAATAATAAAAAGATGATCAATTTTTTAAATGGGCAGAAGGCTTGAAGAGGCACTCCACAAAAGAAAATACACCGTTAATAACCATATGAAAAGGTGTTCAACATCAGTTATCAAGGAAATCAGAAAATAAAACCACTATGAGATACCATTCTATACCTCCTAGAATAGCCAAAATTAAAAAACCTGATTATCCAAGTATTAGTGAGTATATAGAACTATAACTCTCATACACATTCAGGTGGAAGTATAAAATGAAAAACCACTTTAAAAAATTAGTTTCTTATAAAGTTAAATATACATCTGCCTATAAACCAGCAATTCCATTTCTAGGTATTTACTCAAGAGAAATGAAAACATGTTTGAAAAAAGACCTATACAGGCCCTATTCATAATAGTCAAAAACTGGATTTAATCTAAATGTCCATCAACAGAAGACAGACTGTGGTATATTCATCCAATGAAATATTACTCAGCAATTAAAAGAATTACTGATATATCCAACCCCATGGATGAATTTCAAAATTTGAATGTTAAGAAAAAAAGCCAAATACAAAAGAGCATACACTGTAAGAACACAGAACAAAACTAATCTACATTTAGGAAACAAAGAGTGCTTGGGTGTCAAAAGAAACTGAATAGAGAGGGCAATAAGGAACTTTCTGGGGTGATGAAAACATTCTACATCTTCTTTTGAATACTAGTTACATGGGTATTTAACTGTCACACCTCATCAAAGTGAATACTTGAGATCTGTATATTTTGTTATATTTAATCATAGCTCAACAAAAATAAATATTTTAATAAATTTGTGAGCTCAACAGCATATTAAATTTCCTTTTCTTGGGTTGTCACATGTATGTTTAGTGTATATATACATATACTTGTATGTATTCAGTAAATATTTATCATGTACTATGTGCCAAACACTTTGCCAGGTTCCAGAATAACTCAAAGTCCATTACGTCAAGAAGCTAACAATCTAGAGCAAGAAAACGCATACTTAAATAATAACAACATAAAATATAGGGGTTTCCATGACAGAGGTATACACAGGGTCTTGCAAGAAGAATGCTTTGCCTCAAAAAAGAGTTAGGTATTATTAATAGAAAAATCTTTCCATTAGGTGCTGAATGAAGATGAAAAGCAGAATTTTGGACATGTGCTCAAGCAGAATTGAGCTATTTATAAGCAGAGAAATACCACATAGAAAGACAGAGACAACAGGTCTAACAGTAGGGAGTCAGGAGCTCCCATTGTTTGGGGGGTTGGAAGGACCTATAAGGAAATGAAAGAAAATACTAACAAGGTAGGTATATACCTACCATGCCAATGCTAAAATATTTTGATTACAGAGGTAGTGAAGAGTCACTGAATAATTTTAAGCAAAGAATGAGACATTCAAATTTGTGGTCAGAAGTATCCGTAAGAGTGTGAGAGAGTGCATGGAAGGGAGTGAAACTGGAAACAGAAAGACCAGCAAAAAGACAACTGCAGGACAGCAAGCCAGTGATGTTTTACTTTTACTATACCAACCAATGGCACAGACACTGAATAGGAATTTAAGAATCCCCAAAATAGACAGGAAAATGGGAAAAGATTAAGAATAAAGACGGTCCTCAGAAAAAGAAATAAAAATAGTTTAAACATATGAAATGATGCTCTCAGCTTCAACCATAAGAGAAAACTAAATTAAAATTACACTAGGATACCATTTTTCACCTATCAGATTGGCAAAAATCCAAAATGTTTGATTATACAGTGTTGACAAGGCTATGCATAACAAGTATTCTCAGATATACATTACTTGTTACAACCCTTATGAAGGGCAATTTAAAAATATCTATCAAAATTATATCCACTATACTCTTTGGCCCAGCAATTCCACTTCTAGGAATTTATCCCAGACACACTTATAAATGTAAATGATACCTGCACAAGGTTGCTCACTGCAGCAATTTTACATTAATAATAGTAAAAACCTCAAACAATCTATCAACAGGCTAGTTAAATTATGATGTATAAATAAAAATGAACACTCTGCACCTGCTAGAGGAGGAGAGAGAGAAGAGAGAAAAAGTGCTTTATATACTAATAAGAATGATCTCCAAGGTATTAATATATTGTTCAGGGAAAAAAAGTAAAAGGCAGAAGAGTTAAAGTTTCCAACATGAAGTAAAAGGCAGAACAGTTAAAGTTTCCAACATGAGAGTAAAACACAGGGAGAGGAGACTGAGGTGAGATAAATATATTTGTATATAATTATGTTTTTTAAATCCTCAGAAGGATATATAGGAAATCAGTAACATTTCTACACTATGGCAGGGAATGAGACAGATGGGGAAGGGGGTATGAATGAGAGACTTTTTATTGTGTATCTTTGTACTCTCTTTGCTGTATTACTTTTGAAGTATATATATATATATATAAAAAAAATTAATAATTATAGCCTTTAAAAATACTATATCAGGGCCAGGCACAGTGGCTCACGCCTGTAATCCTAGCACTCTGGAAGGCCAAGGCAGGAGGACTGCTCGAGATCAGGAGTTCGAAACCAGCCTGAGCAAGAGTGAGACCCTGTCTCTACTATAAATAGAAAGAAATTAATTGGGCAACTAATATATATAGAAAAAATTAGACGGACATGGTGGCGCATGCCTGTAGTCCCAGCTACTCAGGAGGCTGAGGCAGAAGGATTGCTTGAGCCCAGGAGTTTGAGGTTGCTGTGAGCTAGGCTGACGCCACAGCACTCACTCTAGCCTGGGCAACAAAGCGAGATTGTGTCTCGAAAAAAAAAAATACTGTATCAGAATCAACAGGATTTGATAACTCAACTGATGTGAGAAGTAGAGGAGATAGAGGAGTCAAGATGACTCCCAGGTTTCCAACATAATGATAAATCTAGTCATCCCTAACAACTTTCAAAGAAAAGAAATTTGTTATTATCCAAGGCAAAAGTTGGAAAGATGCTAAAGGGCAAGGGAAAGCAGCTCAACTGTGGACTTGCATTGGAGGTGCTGTGTCCAACAGCAGGGGAAAAAGAAAATAGGAAATTTAAGAGTGGTCAGAGGATACAGTTCTTAGTAGAAGCCTTGGAGAAGAAAACAAAGGAAACCATGTATGAGGCTAATTTATTTAGGAATTACTTACTCTTTAAAACCAATTAAATGGGATGAAATCAAGACCCAGAGAACAAATTAAAAAGCAACTAACTCAAAGTGACAGCATAAGACCACATATTGATATCTTTTTCTTAGACATCAAGCTCTCACTATTATTATTAATACAATGTATAATTTAATACATTTAGTTTCCCAGGCTCACAACAGATTTAAAAAGGGTGTAGGTGTAGTTACAGGGACACCTACAGGGACAGTTATTTGGCAACAGCATGGGGGGGGAAGCATAGCATTCTTCAAGTACTCTTCACTGGAGCCAAAATGTCCCATCTTTCCATCATCTAAGATTTGGCCAAAATGGTCCCTCCTTCAAGAAGTTTTTCATGGTTCCTACACTAAGAGTGACATAATTAATCTCCTTCTGTCAAATTTCCAACTTCAAATATTTTATTTACATCTTCCTGAAAGCACTAACTATATTCTGCCTTATTTTATAATTATTTTTATAGTAACCTCTTTTCTCCTACTTGATTATGTATCCATCTTGACTGAAGAAATATCTTTCATCTTTATATCTCTAGCCAGTGATGAACACAATTTCCTCACACAGTTCAAGATGCAAACATTCATGCAACAATTAGCCCATTTTTGTATTCTCTAAAATAACGTAAATGGACTTTCCCACAGTCTCACTGCAAAAAGTTATAAGCATCTCTTACTGCATACTTATATATTTGATACAAAGCTAAGATTTTGGCCTGGCTTATCCCAAAAACTAATGAGACAAGGGCAATGGGAAGTGCCAGCTAATGGATTTGAGGGTTTTATTATTTGTTTTTAATTGACACACAATAATTATACATATTTACGAGGTACACAGTGATATTTTGATATACACAATGTGTTATAATCAAATTAAGGTAATCAGCACATCCTTCTCCTCAAACATTTATCCTTTCTTTGTGTTGGAAACATTCAAGTAACCATACATGACCCTTCGACAACATGGGTTTGAACTGCACAGATGCACTTACACACAGATTTTTTTCAATGTAAGTTATACCATGTGTGCCTGCCTCCCCAGCTCCACCTCACCCATCTCTTCTGCCTCTGCCAACCCTGACAGAGCAAAACCAACCCCTCCTCTTGCTCCTCCTCAGCCTATTCGACCTCAAAACCACCACCATGAAAACCTTTATGATGATTCACTTCCACTTAATGAATAGTAAATATATTTTCTCTTATGACTGTCTTGACATTTTCTTTTCTCTAGCTTACTTTATTGTAAGAATACAGTGCACAAAACATACACAAACTGTGTGTTAACTGTTTATGTTATCGGTAAGGCTTCAAGGTCAACAGTAGGCTATTAGCAGTTAAGTCTTGGGGGAGTCAAAAGTTTCGTATAAATTTTTGACTGCATAAGGGGTTGGTGCAGCTAACTCCCGAATTGTTCAAGGGTCAACAGCAGTCATCCTACAGAACACTACAACTTATTCTTCCTATCTAGATGTAATTTTGTATTGTTTAGCATAGCTCTCCCTAGCCCCTTCCCCCACTACCTTTCCCAGACTCTAGTAACTAATATCCTACTCTACTTTTATGAGATCAACTTTTTTAGTTCCTACACACAAGAATATGCAGTATTTATCTTTCTGTTCCTAGTTTATTTCACTTAACATAACGTCTTCCAGGCTCATCCCATGTTGCTGCGAATGACAGCATTTCATTCTTTTTTATGACTGAATAATATTCCATTGTGTATATATAACACAGTTTATCCACTCATTCATTTTTCCCCCCGAGACAGGGTCTTGCTCTGTCGTGCCAGCTAGAGCACAGGAGTATCATAGCTTACTGCAATCTCAAACGCCTGGGCTCAAGCTATCCTCCTGCCTCAGTCTCCCAAGCAGCTAGAACTATAGGTGCATGTCACCATGCCTGGCTAATTTTTCTATTTTTTGTAGACAGGATCTTGCTCTTATTCAAGCTATCTTGAACTCCTGGGCTCAAGCAATCCTCCCACTTCAGCCTCCCAAAATGCTAGGATTACAGGCGTGAGCCACTGTGCCTGGCCCCATTCATCCACTGATGAACACACTTAGGTTCATTACCTGTCTTATCTATTGGGCATAGTGCTACAATCAACAGGGGTACAGATATCTCTTCAATATACTGATTTCTTTTTCCTTTGGTTATATACCCAGAAGTGAGATTGCTAGATCATATGGTAGTTTTACTTGTAGTTTTTTGAGGAACCTCCATACTGTTCTCCATAACAGCAGGGCTAACTTATATTTAGGGTTTCTTTCACAGGAGACAAAAAATGGTTCCAAAATTAGACTGTGGTGATGGCTGCACAAACTTATAAGTGTACTGGAAAATAATGAATTGTATACTTTCTAAGGATTACGGTAAGGGAATTATATCTCAATAAAGCAGTTTTTAAAAATGAGCTATCTGCTATTATTCCCCACTTTACAGATTAAGAAACTGAGATTTGGTAAGATTAAGTAATTTGCCCATGGTGACACAGCTAGCTAGTGAGGGAGACAGGACAAAAATCCAAGTGGTCTTGACTCTTAAGCCTATATGCTTAACCACTAGGCTCTTCTGCCTTCCTTAGAAAAGGACTTCACTCACTAGACAACATATCAAATGCTTAAGTATGCTCCTATCAATGTTCAAGTCTTAAATGCCAGTGACCTTCCAAATTCCCACCAGGGCTATAAAGATCTGACCTACTTATGTTATGCCACAGGATAGGACAGAAGGAGGAAAAGTCAAAAGCAGAAAACAGAGGTAGCAAAAAGGCAGAGGAGGGAAAAAGTGCTCAAGAGCTTTATTTAAATACTACAGTCGGCCCTCCACATCTGGGAGTTCTGCATCCATGGGCCGTGCATCCACAGAGACAAGCAACTACACATCAAAAATATTCAAGGATTTAGGAGACCAAGGATCACTTGAGGCCAAAGTTTAAGACCAGACTGGGCAACATGGCAAGACCTCATCTCCACAAAAAAAAATTTTTTTAATTAGCTAGGCACAGTGGTACATCCATGTAGTCCTAGCTATTGGGGATGCTGACCCAGGAGGACTGCTTGAGCCCAAGAGTTCGAGGCTGCACAGAGCTATTACAGCACCACTGTACTCCAGCCTGGGCAACAGAGCAAGACCTTATCTCTTAAAAAATAATAATAATACAAATTTTTAAAATACAGTGTAACAACTATTTACATAGCATTTAAATTATATTAGGTATAATTAATTTAAAGTATATGGGAGGAAGTGTGTAGATTATATGCAAATACTACATCATTTTATACAAGGGATTTGAGCATCAGTGGATTTTGGTACTTGAGAAGGGTCCTAGACCAATCTCCTGAAGATACTGAGGGAGGACTACACATGAAACATTACTATTACTTGGTTGCTATCATCAAAGTTGATGGGCAGGCCTAACTCAGCTGAGTTAGGAGTAAATGCAGGCTTCCTGGAATAGTTCTGCATAGACCATGGTTTCTCAACCTTGGCACAATAGACATGTTGGGTCAGAAAAATTATTTTTTGTGGAGGGATGCCCTACATACGCTTAGGATTATAGCAGTAGCCCTGGCCTCTACCCACTAGATGCCAGTGGACCACCACCATCCCCCAGCTTGACACTGCCAAATTTCCTAGAGGTTGGAGAAATGAGCATGGTGGTTATCTAAAATCACCCCATTTTGAGAACCAATAACCTAAACTAGGAGTAAAGATAACAAAAGACCAGTCATTTGATAGCAAGTATCCTGTCCATAATAACTGAAGACAGAGAAGAGTCTTTTAAACCAATCACCTCCCAAGCCTGCTAGGAAAAACTCATTTCATAAAAAGTAAAGCTGGGGGTGGGGAAAGGATATAGGGATTAAATAGAAACAAAGCTCATGCTGTCATACCAACATCCCAAGATTTCTGGCTGGGCACGGTGCTCACACCTGTAATCCCAGCACTCTGGGAGGCCGAGGCGGGCGGACTGCTCGAGCTCAGGAGTTTGAGACCAGCCTGAGCAAGAGCGAGACCCCGTTTCTACTAGAAATAGAAAGAAATTAGCTGGACAACTAAAAATATATAGAAAAAATTAGCCGGGCATGGTGGCACATGCCTGTAGTCCCATCTATTCGGAAAGATGAGGCAGGAGGATCGCTTGAGCCCAGGAGTGTCATGTTACTGTGAGCTAGGCTGACTCCACGGCACTCTACCCAGGGCAACAGAGTGAGACTCTGTCTTGGGAAAAAAAAGAAAAGAAAAAAATATTTCTGCACGGTTCAGTATGTAAGGCCTCTGACAGTCTAGAAAAGTATCAGGTACATAGAGGTACTACCCAAAATCAGGAAACAGATCTGAAGGATGCTAGAAATAAACTGCTCCCTTTGACCGGTTTGAAGGAAAATCAGTTTCCCTTGTAAGAAAAACTAAGTGTCCCTCATATCTGGAGGAACTGAAATACCAAGGTCCAGGTTACCACACCTGTCAGTAAAGAAGAGCAAACCAATGACAGTATGAACAAAAATGAAATGACAGTTGAAGGTGAGAGGGGGGAAGTGATGAGAGAGAACAAGCAGACAGTATGAAGTAAGAGCTGACCCTATACAAAATTGATTTGCCCTGACTCTCAAATCTCCCTTCCTATCATTTCTGCCTTTCTTTTACCTCATGCCAACACCAAGTCAAGGGCTTTCAGGGTTTTCCATACTCTCATACTGACTCCTGGTTGTTCAAAGTCTCTCCATTCAGAGCATCACTTCCCTTCGAAGTGCAACAGGCTCTAAAATCTTATTCCTCCCTAAAAGTCCCACCTTTCTCAGACCATCTTAGCTCTTAGGTAAGGGGAAAAGGAGTTGTAGCAAGTAAATCAAACTACTATTAAACTACTCAATTAAAGAATGTGCTTCAAATAACCTCCCCCAGTAAGCATATAAACAAATGTTTACCCTTACTCATAATCAAAGAAATGCAAACCCAAAACAAGACAAATTTCACATATCAAATTGGCAAAAAGTACAAAGTTTTAAAAAGTCCAATGCTGGAGAACACACATGTAGACAGGCATACTCTTACACTGTTAGTTAGTGTAAACGGTTACAACCTAGTTATCATTCAACAGGAGTCAGAAAAAATACATTATGGTACACATTTATAATAAAATAATCATTTTTTAATTATGTTGATGTATATGTGCTAGTATGAAAGGAACTCTTTAACATTAAGGAAAAAAGTAAACTGCAGTTAAAAAAAGTAAACAGAAGTATAATAGTATAATACTACTTGTATTAATTTTTTTGAAAAGTAAACTTTTTGGAAACTGTTAACAATGGATTACCTTTTGGAGGAAAGAGGAGAAAAGTAACTTTTATTTTTATTTTTCTGTACCTTAAGGATTTTTTTAGCTATATACACATATAACTTTCAACTGAAAATATACAATTCTTTAAGTACTCTATGCCCCCAAGCTTAACCACCAGTCTCACACCACCAACTCCTACCCTCCCCCCAAAAGTGTCCCATATCTGAAAGTTAACTGCAATTGCCTGGAAGAATTTAAGGTACTAAGGGGTATATTTTAGAATATGGAACTTTCCTTTAAAATCTCTTCACTTTCCTAAAAATCACCTCTGAGATGAAAGAAGAGAAAAAGAATCCCTATGTGGTCTAAGGAACCACAAACTCATTTCTTCCTTTCAGGTCCCTAACCATTCTCTCTTAGACAGTGAGACTGTCATGGTCATAATATCCCCTGCTTCTCCTTACCATAGATAGATAGATAGATCCCTGCTTCTCCTCACCATAGACAGATAAAGGTAGATAGGGAAAGATACAGACATAGATAAATAGATATAGTCTTGGCTAATTTCACTCTTCCATATAAAGAGCAACCTCAACTGTCCCTGTTCTCCTTTCAGAACTAATTAACTGCAGGGATCCTACTCAGGCTTGTCTCAGCTCTTATCATCTTGGTGTGGGTGGCCAACTATTACTCTACACTTCTCTAGGGAAACATGTCTCAGTCTGTTTACTGCATCATCCCTGGCAATGTAAGTATATGGAAGCTTAAGATTTCATTTCAACTGAATCAGGTCAGAGCATTCACTGTCAAAGAAGAAAGAGCAGGTTAGTAGAGTCCTTTTAGGCCTTTTAAAGATATCTTAAAATACCTCCTTGCTTTAATCAGTCTTTCTTCCACATCTCTTAACTGACTTTTAAGATTTACGCAGGTAAATCAAGTGTTTCTAATCAATGCTTACTATTAATATCTAATCATTAAAGCACAATTATTATGGATATTTTTAAATATCTCAGATTAAAAGCTTTAAGATTTAAACAACTAAATTGTATTTATCTGAGTTTTACCATCATGATTCTCACTGTGTGTGATCACTCATGCCGGCCAAAACAGTTACAGTCTCGATGCAGCAAACTTATTCTTAATTCGGAACTACTTAGTGAGAAAGGGTTATAAAACCTTTTTCAAGTATTGGGGAAAATGGTTATCATCGGGTGATTCAAAACAGAATAGTGTCAGAAAAGAGCTGACCTCTGCTCTCCAAAGAGTCAGAATTGTGAACCACTTGGCAGCTTCTTAAATAAGCTTAAAAAGTAAATATATTCTCAGAGAAATTACTGGGTTTATTTTTAAAGTAAGTATTTTTAGAATTTTTAACATTCCCAAACAGGAATATTCAAGCCATATAAAACGCCTATTGGAACTGGAAGTGACAAATGACTTGTGTAGCTGAGTTTAAAAGTAAAAAAATCCACACTCATACACACATTATACCTTATGACAAAATAAAATAAAGCTGAACACAGTACCAACTTTTCCAAATTACTCTGGCTTATAAGTTTCATGAAGGATAAATGCCATGCCAAGTTATGTTACACAATAAAAGAGCAAGCAGCTCTAGAAGACAGACATGTAAGAAGTTATCTTCTGAGACAGAAGTGGACTAAATCCTGGAAAGAAATTATTAAAACCAAATTCTGAAACTGATGTTTAACCTTGAAACTTTAGTTCTTGGTTGAATCAATGAAAAGAAAAGGTGAGAAAAGAATGGAGTGTTATGTGCTACCTCGAAATAATTTTAACACATTGACTGCCACACAAGAAAAAAGTTTCATTGGGGCTACAGTGTTTTATTACGAAAACAAAATAAAAACTTCAAAAACAAAACGATCCTTTCTAGTTTAATGAAAACTTTGTGTGTTTTTTTTTTTTTTATTGTTTTCTGTGTGTAAGTTATATGCAACTTGAAAAATAGCTACTGGGGCTCCCAAGGTGAAGAGACCTGAGTTACGTATGCTTCCTGATGCCCGGGCTCAAAACCAGCGTGAGTTAAATACAACTCACATGGCAGTCAATGTGTTAAATATTCCTAAGACTTGAATAAAACAATATAGACCACGTGGGGCCGGGAGCAGTGGCTCACGCCTGTAATACTAGCACTCTGGGAGTCCAAGGCGGGCGGGCGGACTGCTCCAGGTCAGGAGTTCAAAACCAGCTTGAGCAAGAGGGAGACCCTGTCTCTACTATAAATAGAAAGAAATTAATTGGCCAACTAATATATATAGAAAAAATTAGCTGGGCATGGTGGCGCATGCCTGTAGTCCCAGCTACTCGGGAGGCTGAGGCAGAGGATTGCTTGAGCCCAGGAGTTTGAGGTTGCTGTGAGCTAGGCTGATGCCACGGTACTCACTCTAGCATGGGCAACAAAGCGAGACTCTG
Organism: Mirza zaza; assembly: GCA_008750895.1. Taxonomy (NCBI): domain Eukaryota; kingdom Metazoa; phylum Chordata; class Mammalia; order Primates; family Cheirogaleidae; genus Mirza; species Mirza zaza. Next base: position 11,449 of record VSMD01027724.1, on the reverse strand, counting down.
TCTCAAAAATATATATATATGTAGACCATGTGGAAACGTCTAAGCTTCCAGAAGACCAGAAGACCTAAGGGCTGCCCCAATTCCACCCCATGAATATGACTGTGACCTTGCATTAATCAATTACAATCTAACCCTAATTTCTCATGTATAAAATGAGTTAGAGATCATCCTTAGGTTTCCTTGTAGCTCTAACATTAACAAAGGAAACACAAATTTATTCTTTTCTAATGTCAGCTATATATAGTATATGTCATCCACAAGTCCATAAGCCAAATCAGAGTGAGCCCTCCTGTTAGTTCTAGGCAAACGTGATCAAGAAAAAGTAGCACTGAGGAAGCCAAAGGACAGTCTCTAAATTCTCCAAGAATAAGACAACTTCCAAAAAAATTTCATCTTCACAAAGTTTTGAGTATATTCTACCATTTCGTTCTTCTCCAGGGCAAGCCCTAACACAGAGTATCACTTTATTTTAGGGTTAACAAATTACGGATAAAGCCTATTCCTCAAAATGTTACTCTTTGTAAATGTTAAACAAAGCTGCAGAACAATTTAAAATAAACTTAAAAATTAAAACAATTTTCATGCAACAGCCAACTCAATAGAACCTTACAACAAATAACTTAGTTTGAACAATCTGCTGACAAGAATCACTATCATCACCACAAATCTCCTCTAATTCTTGGGGAAATGGGGCGAGGATCAGAGAGGAATAAAGGTGACAGAAAGAGTAACAAAGCTGCTGTAAAAGTAAATACAGGGAGAATCAACCTCAAGCAAAACGAGGGGGGAAAAAGAAAGGCCAAGACAAGCACTACCTCCTCATTTAAAATACACCTTCAAGTAAAACCCAGCTGAGAAGAGGATAATTTTTTAAACTGCCCACCACAAAGGGGGGGGGGTTACTACTTCAGCAATTTTAAAGTCTAAAGTGCACCTTTTCTATATATATTTGTAAATTGACATTATGCACAAATTTTATTTTGAAAGAATATTCTTAAGACGTGTTTTTATAAAATAAATCTATCTTAACATACTAAATCCCATGTTGTAACTTTCACCTACCTGTTCATCACTGTCAATTTTAATTAGGTTTTCTGCTATCACCATGAGATACAAGAGTAATTGTTCCACAAAATGACGTGCATACACCATTAAATGTTCACTTTATTGTTCCTAAAAACACTAACATCTCTGACTTGTGTACTGTATAGATAAAGAAGTGTCCTTTCAAATCCATATTTGTAGTTTTTTACTCTATTTACTCGACTACTACATGAGTTAATATAGAAAATGCTCTATGTTGGAACTTTATCTAGAGATGTTAACCGAGAACAATGATTATATTTGCCACTCAAGTTTTAAATAGTTATGATTTATTTACACCTCGCCTCCTGTATGTAAACACACTTCAGTCTTCAAAGTTTATTAAGAAGAAGACATTACAGGATTACCCAACTCTCTCAAGACCGAGGACTAACCCTTAGAAATTAAAGGTATATCCAAAGTTTCCGAAACTATTTAATAAACATGGTACAATCTTCGGGATACCAATGTCCATCCATCACTTCTTCGGAATAGAAAAGGGTGGTTAACCCTTTACGGAGTTGGTAAGATGTTTAAGACGAGTGGGTGGGTAACTAACTGCTCTTTCAAACCGTTCCCCAAGCTCACACCGTCCGCGGGAAGGAACGCAGCAGCAAGCAGTTCTGAAGACGAAGTGCTGCATTTCAGGGTTCAGATCCATTCTTTCGAATAACTGTCGAGCTGCTCAGAGTAGCCTTTAACGCACAGACCAAAACCCAACGGCGGCAGCAGCAAATACGGTTTTTCTCTAGACCGAAAACTTTTAAAGTATCAATAAAATAAGCGTGCAAAACGTTAACTATTCACCATTGCAAGCCATTTCGCTACGGTTCCTAACCAAAGGAAAGCTAGAATTCAGCTGTCGCCCGGGAGGAGTCACTTCACGCCAGTGCTGGGCTCTTCTTCAACTAGGTCCTCAGGTTCCCCCAGCGCCAGCTCCCAGCGGCGCGGAGGGCGCGCTTTCTCTCGGGCGGCTGGCGAGTAACAGTGTGGACATGTCACTCCACCAGCCCGTTCCCCGGCCCCGAGCGCAGGCCGGGCGGCGCGGGGCGGCGCGCGGGGACCCGGCGGAGGGGCCCTGGGCGCCCGCGGCCCCGACCCGCCACGCTCGCCGCCCGCCCCTCGCCCGGAAGGGGGAAGCCCGCCCGCGGGAGGATTCAACAGGAGCACCGCGCCGCCCGCCTGCCGCCCGGGAAACAGCCGCCGGCCGGCCGGGGCGCGGGGGGAGGGGCGGCGGCGGGAGGGCGCGGGCTGCGGGCTGCCCCGGGACCCCCGCCCGCGCGCAAGGTCACCGCCCGCCGCCGCCGCCGCCGCGGGCGCCCCGGCCGGGACCCGGGCGGCAAGTTTAATTTCCAGAGGCTGCGGCAGAGCCCGCGGCGTGGAGGAGCGCGCCGGCCGCGGGGCCGCCCCACCCCCACCGTGCAGCCCGGCCCGCGCCCCGCGCCCCGCGACCCCCGCCCGGGCCGCCGCCAGGCAGCCGAACGCTGCAGCCCCCGACGCCGACAGGCGAGTCCCGGCTGGCAGGCGGGCGGGCGGGCGGCGCTTCAGCCCCGCCACACAGACACTCACACACACACGCACACACACAGCCGCGCCGGCCGCCACTGAAAAATGGAGCGCGGCGACCAGACAGAAGAGACATTTTCTTTCCGTTAACTGAATTGTTTCCTACCTCCGGGTGCCCGACTCGCTACTCCTCTCACTCCGCTGCTCTCCGGGATCCGCCGCCGCCGCCGCCGCATCCAATCGCCTTCTCCCCCCCCTCCCCTTCCGCAGCCAGCCCGGCCGTTCCTCCTCCTCTCCGCTTCAAAATGGCGCCAAGCGCTCTTCGGCGGCTGCTCCAATCGAACCGCCGCGGACAGCACCCGGGGGCAGGCAGAGCGCGGCGTGGGTGCGCAGCGCCCCCTGCCGACCAGACGGGCCTGCGCGCCGGGCTCCGCTCCGCCCCGCCCCGTGCGCGCGCGCGCGCCCCTCCTCCGCCCCGCCCCGCCCCGCCCCGTGCGCGCGCGCGCGCAGCCACTCGGGCGCGCCGCCGCAGTCGCCGCGGTGGCAAGCGAGTCGCTCGGCTGTCAGCGCGTCTTCTGCCTCTGCGGCTTCCTAGACTCCTACCGAAAACCACATGGGCTAGCGTCTGTCCCTCACTTTTTCGATGCATGTTGGGCAGTGTTCGAAACGCCGACATCCAGCGCTAATGTTGTGCTATGCAGACAAAATTGGTGTTTGTTAAACTGCTTTGCTGCTCACTTGCGAACGCTGACCCAGTCGCCTCAAAGTGCCATGCAAATAGTTTTTCTGCGTGTTTTGTGTCACGTCTTGACTAAATCCCACCGCATTCCAAATCTGAGCGATTGTTTGGTAGGCGGCAGGTGTAGGGAAGGACACAGTAATTCAGCCTGGACCGAGGCATCCCTATTCCGTCCTCTTGGGAGAATTGTCCTTACCAGAGGGAGAAACGGGCTGAAGACCACAAGGACGCGTCCTAGGAGGTGGGTTTCCTCCCCCTTCAGCCCGGGAGGTGCAGGCCTCCCTCCTGCAGCCGCAGGGCGGGGTGGGCTCTGCCCTGTCGCCACTGCTGTCACCTACGATTGGGGAGGGTTTTGTCCTCAGCCAGGCCCCTGCCAGAGCTGAAGAAAGGATGCTTTCTTTCTCCTTTTACTTCCATTAATACCGTCCCTGCTGTGAGGACGTTTTCCCTGATGTGCTGTATTTGGTTACTTAGAACTTTGTTCTGGGGAGAACTTTGTTTCAACACTGAACAAACAAGAGGTGAATTAATGGATGGCGGGTGGCATATGTATCAACTGAAACGAAAGTTAGGTAATGCTAATACACGAACTAAAGTTACTGCGGTAGAAAAGAAGTGTCATAAAATTCCAGCAGGCCAGGGCACCCAGAGATACCGAGACCTATTTTGTTTCCCGTTCCGTGGGGTTCTCTGAACGATTCTGCCTCATTCTCCTCTAGTGCTTGCTAGACCTGTGTTACTGTATTCCACTGTCCAAGATTCCACTGTCCAGATTTAAATACTGCAGGGCTCTACCCATTTTACGCATTCCTCAGTGAAGTCTGCTGTTGAGTTCTTTCTGCCCTCTTTTTGAAATTATGTCAGGAACTTTCCTATTTTTCATCATTGTTCCATCCACATAATCCTGCATGGAAGGAAAGTAGGATGTCTAGATGTAGAAAAACCTTCTCTACCTCTTTGATTGTTTTAACCTTCTCTACCTCTTTGATCTTTCTTGCTTCTCCCTCTTCAATTCTCAAACCCCCAACGACAGGGAGCAAGAAAGTTTCAGAAGAACAGAAGAATGAGGGCAAAAATTTTTTTCTAAAAAGTTCGCTGCTCTTATCCCCACCATTTGGCACCTAGAAGGTGCTCGGTAAATATTTCTGTTGAATGTGTGAATTGTTTAAGAAGTTTGTTCTACATCTTATATAGGGTAGTAAGTCCTGAAATTACTGAAGGTATCACATAAACTTTGTGGGCTCTATTGCCAGTTTCAGAACATTAACCCTTTCTATTATAAAATGGCATGTCATGAGTTGCAGTAATGATGCCCAAAATACATACTGCCACCTCAGGCTACCAACACCACAGGACTGAGCCCAAGAAAAAGATTAAGTAGAAAGGAGATAACCTTCAAAACAGCTACATAGTAAGGAGCTATGGGGCAATTACATTAGGACAGACAGGAAAAACTCTAAAGCCTCAACGAAACTTAGGTTCTAAAGAAAGGGCATACTTTTCTATGACACCATATGGATTTACAGAAATCAATAATATAAACCTTCATTTTTTTTATTTTATTTTATTTTAATTTTTTTGAGACAGAGTCTTGCTTTGTTGCCCAGGTTAGAGTAAGTGCCATGGTGTTAGCCTAGCTCACCGCAACCTCAAACTCCTGAGCTCAAGCAATCCTGCTGCCTCAGCCTCCCGAGTAGCTGGGACTATAGGCATGAGCCACCATGCCCGGCTAATTTTTTCTATATATATATTAGTTGACCAATTAATTTATTTCTATTTATAGTAGAGACAGGTCTTGCTCTTGCTCAGGCTGATTTCGAACTCCTGACCTCAAGCGATCCTCCCGCCTCAGCCTCCCAGAGTGCTAGGATTACAGGCGTGAGCCACCGCGCCTGGCCTAAACCTTCATTTTAAGCAACATTGTTTTGGAAAACTGGAATCTGAAATTGCTATTAGAACAAAAATAATCCTTTGTGTTTGGGGATTTGAAAAACAGTCAAGTTGTAACTCATCAGGAGCCATATAGTTGGAAAGTGCATAAATTAAGACATCTAAGAACATGAACCATTCAGAAGTCAGTTGTGAATGCTTTCCACTCTGAGAAAGAGAAATTATGTGGGAATTATGTGGGAAAAAATGATAATTGGATACAAACATGGTTAGGAGAATAGTCCTTGAGTATGAAGAACCACAAATCCAGTCCCCACCTGTACAATTTTACATTGCTGCTATAACAAATTATCATAAAGTCAGTGACTTAAAACAAATTTGTTGTCTTGCAGTTCTGTAGTTCACAGGTTTGACTCATGTACTAGGCTAAAATCAAGATATTGGCAGGGCTGTGTTCCTTTCTGGGGGCTCCATGAGAGAGTCCATTTTCTTGCCTTTTCCGTGTTCTAGAGGCTGCCCAGGTCCCTTGGCTCATGTCCTCCTTCCTCCATCTTTACAGCCATCTCATTAGCATCTCTCTGACCTGCTTCCATTGTCACCTCTCTTTCTCTGACTCCCTTTTGCCCCCTCCCTCATCCACTTCTAAGACCCTTGTGATTACATTGGGCCCTCCAAGGTAATCCAGGGTAATCTCCCTAATTTAAATTCAGTTGATTAGTGACCTTTATTACCCTTTGCCATATAACATAACATAGTGAAAGGTTTCTGGAGATTAAGACATGAATATCTTTGGGGGGACCATTATTCTGCCTACCACACCACTCATATTTGGGTTATCTGGTCTTTATGCTTTGTTTTTTGTTTGTTCGTTTGTTTTCTTGGATAGGTTCTAAACTTGGAGTTAAAGAGGTTAGGAAGTTGGAAGACATCAGGAATGGACATAGTTAATATGAACAACCCTAAATACACTCCCATTGCACCTACCACATTTTGAATACAGCCTCACTACACTAGAGCATGATTTTCAAAAAGCAGTAAAAAAAAAAAACATGTATCATACATAGTAAAGCATGCTGGGAAGCTAGCTAGTAAATGAGGAGACTGGGTCTTACCCAGGCAAACACCATTACCTGTTTGGTATAATTCAAGGTGTGTCTGAAAGGCTAGTCAAGCCAAAAATATGACCCTTGCCAGTCTGCAACAGTGCTGAAATTCCCACGAGGCTAATTTATTGGGTTAAGACATTGGATCCTCAGGAAATATGTTGGAATGTGATCGTGTTCCTTCAAAAAGATAACACACTGGCCCATTTTTATCCATTCACAGAGACAAAGCAGAGCAGAAATTAACTTTGTGGTACTTTAGGCTTTAAGGAATGGCGTGAAGCATTGTGATCATCTCCAAGTCCCTGAAGTGGTCTCCCATTCATGACATTACTATCAATGAAATATAGCATAAGGGCTCTTATCCTTCCCCCTCATCCAAGATTGAGCCCCTGGTGCCTAGAATTCCTCCTTCTATAGTTAATACCCTGTATAAGTGCTGTGCCCATCTTATGACTCTCTTTACGATGCAAATATTCCCGAAAGGATGCCACATTCCTCTGCAGTCCCAGGGCAGTGGTTCTCAACTAGAGTGGAGTGGAAGAATACCAAAATCACCTGGGAAATTTCTGTAAACTAGATCTTCAGAAAATGTGTTAGACTGTGTTTGATAGAGCTTATTTTTAAAAAGAGTTCCAAAGATAGATGACAGAGATTTTTATATAATATATCATACCTTGCATTGCCATCCAAAGAGAGATTTGTGTTTAGAAAAGCATTTGTTGGCCGGGCACCGTGGCTCACACCTGTAATCCTAGCACTCTGGGAGGCCAAGGTGGGTGGATTTCTCAAGGTCAGGAGTTCGAAACCAACCTGAGCAAGACCCCATCTCTACTATATAGAATGAAATTAATTGACCAACTAAAAAATATATATATATAAAATTAGCCGGGCATGGTGGTGCATGCCTGTAGTCCCAGCTACTCGGGAGGCTGAGGCAAAAGGATTACTTGAGCCCAGGAGTTTGAGGTTGCTGTGAGCTAGGCTGATGCCATGGCACTCTAGCCCAGGCAACACAGTGAGACTCTGTCTCAAAAAAAAAAAAAAAAAAGCATTTGTCATCAGTTCAACTTCAGGAAATTTGTGCAAAGGCATATGAATTCCTGCAATATGATACATTTCACACATATGCATATGCAATCACTACTCAATGTTATTTTTGCACAGTTTAAAAATCAGCATTCCAGGGTAAGATGGCCAAAAACACCAAAACAATTTTTCAATCTCACATTTCTGTTCTAGGCAAGCAGTGTATTTTGGGGCATAGGATAGTAATTCACTCTACATCAAACCAAGTTTGTATCACTCTTTATTCCAGGCAAATTCACTTGACTCTTCATATGTGCTCTTCTTGGATATGTAAAAAACATCCTTTGTTTTAACACAGGAATTCTATTTCTTCTCCTGGTTTTACCGTTTAGTGAAAGCAAAACTTGGTAATATTTAAAAATTAACTTTATTCAATAGCCAGCAGATGGAGCTATTGAAAAATGTTGACATTCCTTTTTTTTCCTGAAGTAAAATCAGTTTAGAGGTACATTTTAATTTTTTACTGTGCAAATAATGTGCTCATTATAGAGAAATCTAGAAATGCAGTTAATATTAAAAAGAAAAAGAAATCACTCATAATTATGCCACCAGAGAAAATTACTTTTAATGCTTTGATATATATCAATCCAGAATATATTCTATTCATATGTTTACATTTACATTTTGTTCATAAAATGTAATGTTTTGTAATATAAATTACACACACACACACACACATATACAGGGTGTCCCAAAAGTCACCATACATAGGGAAAATGGGAAATTGTAGCTAAATATACCTTCATTCACAAAATATTCATTACAAAATTTTTCCTTTGTAGTCTCTAATTTTTCCTTTTGTCTTTTATTTCCTTTTATTTTTCCTTTTATTTTATTTCCTTTTATTTGTCCTGTCTTCGGCTATAGTCTAAACTCTCCTTTGTCATTCTCATTACTTTTCAAGTGAAATTGCTCTTGGTTCCATATCTCTTTATTATTTCCTGAAGTTGAAGTGATGATAGATGCTTTCCTAAACACAAATCTTTCTTTAGATGGCAATGCAAGCTATGATATATTATATAAAAATCTCTGCCATCTATCTTTGGAATTCTTTTACAAAGGAAAAATTTTGTAAAATTTTATAATGAATATTTCATAAATGAAAGTACATTTTAGCTATGATTTCCCATTTTCCCTATGTATGGCAACGTTTGGGACACTATATATATAGTGTCCTTCTCTCCTTAAAAATTTTCTCATATAGGTATAGAAATCTCTGAGGATAGTTTTTTAGTATTTAAAGTATTGTAACTGCACAGGACAGAAAAGGATGGTCAGAAGGGATACTGGCCATAGCTTGAGCAGGACCCTGTATGCTCCCTGCTGTGCCAGGCATTAACCCTTTAGTTAATGGACGATGGGGTGGCAGGGGAGAGGTTGGGTGCCTAACGAAGGAGAAGGAGGGGGCTCAAGGAAGTAACTATGTAAAAACCTTATAGAACTTGTTTCATTACTTTTTTTTTTTTTTTTTTTGAGACAGAGTTTCGCTTTATTGCTCAGGCTAGAGTGAGTGCCGTGGCGTCAGCCTAGCTCACAGCAACCTCAAACTCCTGGGCTCAAGCAATCCTGCTGCCTCAGCCTCCCAAGTAGCTGGGACTACAGGCATGTAGCCACCATGCCCGGCTAATTTTTTCTATATATATTTTAGTTGGCCAATTAATTTCTTTCTATTTATAGTAGAGATGGGGTCTCGCTGTTGCTCAGGCTGGTCTCGAACTCCTGAGCTGAAAGGATCCGCCCACCTCGGCCTCCCAGAGAGCTAGGATTACAGGCTTGAGCCACCGCGCCCGGCCTGTTTCATTACTTTTGACAACTACACGGCCACACCAGTGCCTAGCAGGTGAACTATCAGCTCTAGAACCTCTGGAAGAATACAAGGATGCACAAAAGTAGAGGACTCCTGGGAGGGAATCTGGGTGGTTTGAGAACAAAGGTGGAGAGAAATTTGTCACTGTATTACCTGTGGTACCATAAGCATGTATGTAATATATTTTTAAATTATTATTATTTGGGGGGGATGGGATCTTGCTCTGTCTCCCAGGATAGAGTGCAGTGGTGCAATCATAGTTCACTGCAGCCTTGAACTCCTGGGTTCAAGGGATCCTTCCACCTCAGCCTCCCAAGTAGCTGGGACTATAGGCACATGAGACCATACCCAGATAATAACAAATTTTTGAAATAAGTTTTAAATAAAATATCATTAATAACTCTCAAGTGAATAAATATGCATCTACATCATTATTTGTAATGGTTATATACTGCTATTTCATTATGTAGATAGATATACCATAATTTATTTAATGACTCCCTATTGTTGAACAATTCAATAATGAATTGTAACACATAAAATATATTTAAATCCATGAGTTCATAATATATTTTAAAAATAAAAACACTTAGTCACTGCTGGAGGTTGCTAATGAACCATCTCATTATTTTGAAACCTGGCAAATAAGGGAGAAAAAAAATCAATCATCTATCCTGCCTCTTCCATATTAACTGTACCAGTAGAAAAACAAATATAAATAGTAATCTGTGAACAGAAGCATTATAGCTAACAAATGAAGAAGGAATTGTTGAATTAAAATATCATTTTTAAACCCTAATGAAAATAACCAATCTAAGCATTGAATATAAATAGCTGCTGACATCACAAAGAGAGACAACAAAACATCAGATGTTCACTGACAGAACATAGCAGCACCTATGTAGTAGCCTTGCCATAAAAATCTCACCTGAATCTTATCGAGCCTCTAGATGCAAATACCAATTGACAAAAAATACAGAGGAACGTGTCCTGGTTTCTTTTTTTTTTTTTTTTTTTTTTGAGACAGAGTCTCACTTTATTGCCCAGGCTAGAGTGAGTGCCGTGGCGTCAGCCTAGCTCACAGCAACCTCAAACTCCTGGGCTCAAGCAATCCTACTGCCTCAGCCTCCCAAGTAGCTGGGACTACAGGCATGTGCCACCATGCCCGGCTAATTTTTTTTTCTATATATATTAGTTGGCCAATTAATTTCTTTCTATTTATAGTAGAGATGGGGGTCTCACTCTTGCTCAGGCTGTTCTCGAACTCCTGAGCTCAAATGATCCGCCCACCTCGGCCTCCCAGAGAGCTAGGATTACAGGCATGAGCCACCGCGCCCGGCCCTGGTTTCTTAAATAAATTCCAAGGGAGAAATAAATGAGAGATGGAGGAGGGACCCAAATATTAAAAGAGATTAATTAATCAATTAATTGCAATGTATGTACCTATTTGGATCCTGATTCAAGAAAATAAACTGTAGGCCAGGCATGGTAGCTCACACCTGTAATCCTAGCACTCTGGAAGGCTGAGGTGGGAGGATCGCTCAAGGTCAGGAGTTCAAGACTAGCCTGAGCAAGAGCGAGACCCGTCTCTACTAAAAATAGAAAGAAATTAGCTGTACAACTAAGAAAATATATGTGTGTATATATATATATATATAAGTGTGTGTATATATATATATATGTGTGTGTGTGTGTGTGTGTGTATTAGCCAGGCATGGTGGCACATGCCTGTAGTCCCAGCTCCTCAGGAGGCTGAGGCAGAAGGATTGCTTGAGCCCAGGAGTTAGAGGTTGCTGTGAGCTAGGCTGACACCATGGCACTCTAGCCTGGGCAACAGAGCCAGATTCTGACTCAAAGAAAAAAAAAGAAAAAGAAAATAAACTGTAAAAAATGATTATGATATTTATGGGACATTTGGAAATTTGAAATTGGATATTTAATATTAAAGAATTATTGTTGGGCCGGGCGCGGTGGCTCACGCCTGTAATCCTAGCACGCTGGGAGGCCGAGGCGGGCGGATTGCTCAAGGTCAGGAGTTCAAAACCAGCCTGAGCGAGACCCCATCTCTACTATAAAAATAGAAAGAAATTAATTGGCCAACTAATATATATATAAAAAAAAAATTAGCCGGGCATGGTGGCGCATGCCTGTAGTCCCAGCTACTCGGGAGGCTGAGGCAGCAGGATTGCTCGAGCTCAGGAGTCTGAGGTTGCTGTGAGCTAGGCTGACGCC
>VSMD01027723.1:0-34922 GCA_008750895.1 Mirza zaza | reverse complement strand
GGGCACGGTGGCTCAAGCCTGTAATCCTAGCTGTCTGGGAGGCCGAGGTGGGCGGATCGTTTGAGCTCAGGAGTTCAAGACCGGCCTGAGCAAGAGCGAGACCCCATCTCTACTATAAATAGAAAGAAATTAATTGGCCAACTAAAATATATATAGAAAAAATTAGCCGGGCATGGTGGCACATGCCTGTAGTCTCAGCTACTTGGGAGGCTGAGGCAGCAGGATTGCTTGAGCCCAGGAGTTTGAGGTTGCTGTGAGCTAGGCTGACGCCACGGCACTCACTCTAGCCTGGGCAACAAAGTGAGACTCTGTCTCAAAAAAAAAAAAAAAAAATTCCCTATAGGGACCAAAACATCCTATCTTAAGTAAATTGCCAGAGACTTAGAGGGGAAAGAGGTGACAAACCGGTGGCCCGCTGACTGAGGCCAGCTCATAGACACTTTTCATCCACAGTCTTAGAACTTTGGAGAAGCTTGCCAACAGACGCCATCCTGAGCTCACTTTATCTCTGAAATCCAGTGAGGCCCCCAAGCAAAGGCAACCAGAGGCCAGTTGTTGGGATTGTTCAGCTGAGGGAGGGGCCAGGCAGGGGGACGGGGATTTCAGAGCCCTGGTTCCCAGCCTGCAGCCCCAGGGTCACCTGGAGAGCTTGTTAGATATGCAAAGTTTTGTGTCCAGCCAGACCTGCCCAATCAGCCACGCTGGGCAAGGTGGGGCGACCCTCTGGGTTTTAACAAGCCCTCCAGGTGGTCCTGATGCTCATTCACCTTTGAGAAGGAGTGTTCTAGAGAGATCGCCCGAGGAATGTCACTAACCCTGGGAATGTTCTCTTCCTCTCTCTGTCTGGTTCCTTTCTTGTCTGCCTCTGCCTGCATCTGTCTTTCTGACTGCATTTCTCTCTCCGACTCTCTTCTCTCCATTGTTCTGTCACTCTGCCCATCCCTGTGTGTCTTTGTCTTTCTGCCTCTACGGCTTTGTATCACTCTCTTTCCAACTGTCTCCATCCCTTGTTCTGGTCTCTGTGTACCTGTCTCTGCCCTGCTCTCCCCGGCCCCTCCCGGGCCCAGGCCATCCGCCTGAGGGTGCACCCCCTGTACCTGATGATCCCCGGCACGGTTGGCTGCTCCTATGCCTTCATGCTCCCGGTCTCAACGCCCCCCAACTCGATCGCCTTTGCCTCTGGACACTTGCTGGCCAAAGACATGGTGAGTCTGGGCACCGTCTAGCAGGGGCCTGAGAGGTGGGTGGGCCCCGGGTGGTGGGCGAGGGCTCCTGGGCCCCCACCCCACGGCCCCGTCTCTGAATAGCTTCTTCTGCCTGGGACGGCGCAGGCTCCAGGCACAGGATCCCAGCAGAACAAATGGAGAGAGAGCAAGAGTGAGAGAGAGGTGGGAGGAGAGACGCAGACCAGACAGGGAAGAGAGGAGGCAAAGGGAGACAGAGACGTTCATTCACTTGTTCGTTAATTCATAGTCCAAGTGTTTGCTGGGTGCATTCTATGTTCTTGCCACTGGGGGGCGCAGCAGTGCGGGTGAGACACAGATCTGCCTGCGAGGCGGGGCTTTCTGTTGATGGCGACAGAAGAAAAATTCTATTCAATAGACAAGTATAGCCTTGACCTATAGAGACCTATAGAGACAGAATGTGTATGTGTGCATGCACGTGCACACATATGTGGGGAAGGTGTATGCATGTGCATATGTGTATGTGTATATGTTTAGGGTTGGGGTGCTTAATGATCAGACAAGATTGTTCTTAAGTTGCATGACCTTGGGCAAGCTAACTTCTCTGAGCCTCATTTTCCTCTTCTGTAAAATAGGGATTAATAATAATAACCTTTGTAAGGTTGCTTTCAGGGTTAAGTGACATAACCCTCTGATGACACGACACAACGGCATAGCACACAATACCTAGAACCTAGATACCACTCAATGAATGGGGACATTTGCAGCTCTTTGAGTGACAGCCTAGGGTAGCATAGAGGTCAAAAGGTCTTGGGCATTGACCAACCTGGGTTTGTGTTCTGGCTCCCCAGCTGTGGGACCTTGGGTGAATGCCTTCATGTCTCTGAGCCTGGGTGTTCCCATTCGTATGATGTGGCTCCATTGCAGGTGCGGACGGGCCTCCTGATGAACCTGATGGGCGTCCTGCTGCTCAGTTTGGCCATGAATACCTGGGCACAGAGCATCTTCCAGCTGGGCACTTTCCCGGATTGGGCTGCTGTCCACCCAGCCAATGTCACAGCACTGCCACCCACCTTGGCCAACAGCACACTTCAGACCTTCTGAATTCCCCTGGGACTCCCTTTAGGCTGGGCCCTCCCAGAGGGCTGTCGCCACCACCTGCTGCTAGGACCCTACAGGACAAACAATTCTTTTCTGTAATCCAATATGCAGCAAGCAAGGAGGGTAACCTCCCGTGGTCCACTCAGGTCCACAGGCTCATTATCTAGGACACTTTCTCTTCCTCATGCACTTCAATGCCCAGATATCTCCCAGATCTGCTGCCTGAGAAGCAAGCTCCTTCATCTCTGAGCTGTTATATGGTTAGGATGCAAGAGAGCCCAATTTCAGCAACAGTCAGCAAATCTGGAATGGCGTTTGTCTTACACAGTTGGGACAGGAGGCCATCTGTCCCCATGGGCACAGCTTATATTATCTCCCACTGACTAGGTTACGCTCTAGAAAGATCTTCTTGTCTTAAGGATCACTTTCCTGGGAGAGGCTTTTGGGGCTGCGATGTTTCAGTCCAGTTGTTCCAGCTGTTCACAACCAGTGTGTGTTCTGCTTGTCTGGTTTCCATCCTGCAGCAGTTGTCTGAATACTATAATACTTCTGCTAATACACAGCAGCCAGAGACTTTTTTTCCGATCCCCGGAGATGGGGAGGGACAGGTGATGGGAATTTCCAAGGACATAGAGACTGTGAAAGGCCTTCTTGCTGTTTCTCTGGGCGCCCAAGCGCCCCAGGGGAGTTCTAGAAACCACAGCTGACATCTCTACCCAAGAGGTTTAGGATTCTCCTGTTTAATCGGATTCAGTTCAGCCATAATTCTGGGGTCAGGCCAGGCCTGGGCTCCACCTTCTCATAGGTGACCCACGGCCTCTCCAGCCTGGACCCTCAGGGACCTCTCCGGCTGCAGGGTAGCGGCTGCCTCTTGTCCCGGCAGCTGGTCTTTATCTTCCTGCCCCCACTCCAAGCAGTGGGCATGTTTAATTAGCAAAGGCCACCTTTTTCAGGGGTGAGAGAAAAGTCAAAAGATAAATTGGGGCCTTGTAAAAGGCCAGGGTAAAATGTCTCAGGCAGGCAAAATATTGTCCCCTTGTACAGATGGAGGAAACTGAGGTATTCCCATGAGCCTGGGGCCAGAGAGGGACGTCCTAGAGGATTTCCTCCCTCTTTGTTTCAAGCAGAACCACCTTGGCATCCCCAGTGAATAGCACGTCATTCCGCAGGGCAGGCACTCAGAAGTGTCTGCCGACTGGAAAGGCTCAGTGTCAGCCCAGCATCCAAAAAGGCACCGGCCGAGGGACCCTGAACCTCAAACTCCCCCTTCCTGTGCCTTGGAGGGCTGAGATTCCCCCAAGGAGCAGTGTGGCTGCAGCCAGGAAGGCAGCACCCGGGGACTGAACTCGTCCTTGACACAGCAAAAGTGAGTCACAGGTGCTTCCCAGAGAGCAGGGGGGAGGCCCCTGTTGGAGGCTGAGCTCCGCCTCCTTTCCGAGTGGGCGCGCCAGTGTTCAATCAGTTACAGCCCACTGGGCTTGGTGAGGGGGGCCCTTGTGTGGGACAGGAAGGTTCATTCATAGAGAAAACCACGGGATTTGCAACCAGATGAAACATGATTCCAAATACTTCTGATCAAAAGTGCTGTAAAATAAAGAATGTTAATCAACATTAGACCCAGAGATTATTTGCCTTTCTGAACATAACAGAGCTTCAGAGTCTCACATTCCTGGCCTGGAGTTTCCACAGCGTTGCGCTCTCTGACTTCCCTTCTGACTGCTCTCCCTCTCCTCCCTACTCTAGCCACACATGCAACCCTCCTGCCCCAGGGCCTTTGCACGTGCGGCTCCCTCTGCTACAACACTGTGCTACCAAACATGTGCCTGGCTCCCTCCCTCACTCTACAAGTCCCTGCTCAAATGTCACCTCTTAGAGAGGCTTCCCTGTCCACCTGTCTAGGATATCACTGTCATGACTCCCCACCCCTGTACTCTGCCATATTTTTCTTCTTAGTACTTAGGACACTATATTATTTATTTTTTGTTTATTATCTTTCTCTTCCTCTAGAATATGAATTTATGAAAATGTAAATGTTATTTTGTTTACTGCTACAACTCTGGCACTAGAACAGTTTCTGGCACATTGCAGGTGTCCAGTAAACACATGAATCTACACCAGAATTTATGACAAAGCCACCTGCCCTCTGATCTGGGGTCTCTTTGGTTCATTTCTTTGTTCACTCATTCTTCCATTTATTCATTCAACAAACATCTATTTAGAACCTGTTATGTGCCCGCGTGGACTTACATCCTAGCAGAGGAGATGGGCAGCAGGAAATAAATGATGCTGGGACGTGACAGAGATTATGAAGAAAATGAAACTGACCAGTGCAATAAACTGACTCAGAGGCTACTTCAGCCGGGGTGGTCAGGGAGGGCTTCTCCGAGGAGGTGGCACTGGACTAAGACCTGAAGAAGTCAGTCAGATGCTCGTGGCAACTCGGGAGGAAGAGAGATGCTGGGGGGGTGTAGGGAGAACATTCTAGGGAGGGGACTGCAGGTGCAGAGGTTGGAGGCGCAGAGGAGCAAAGGCGGCCTCATTTAGCTGGACGCTCAGAACCAGAACTTTGCCAGGTTTTGGAAGTCCGCTTCTGCCGCTTCTGGCTGGTCACAAGTTCGCTCTCTCTGCAACTCTCCTGAGAAAGTGTCACACTCCTGCCCGCACTCCCCAGGACTGCCCCGGCTGGATGTTACCAGTCCTTGACACCTGGAGGGCTTTGCCAAGCTCAGGAAGAGAATATCTGCGGGCAGAAGGCGAGTGCAGAGTCACTGGATACAGACGAGGGGCTCATGGCCAGGAGGCACAAAGAGCACCCGCAAGGCAGAAAGGACAAACACAAGCAGAACAGAAACCTGTTTTTCTTACCTGTGGCTGCATAGCAAAACTTAGAGCCTTGAAACTTAGCGATTATTTGGCTCACATTTCTGCTTCTGGACAGAGCTCTACAGGGACGGTGTTGTCTCTGCCCCGTGCAATGTGGCCGGCGCCACTAAGCTGGCCATTTGTTTACCTGGGGCTGGGATGTCCACAATGGCCACTGACCCTCCAGGTCCTTCTTCAGGTGGCTTCTCAAGGAGTAGCCTGGACCTCTTCATGAGACAGTGGCCTTCGAGGAGGACAAAAGCTAAAGTGTTAAGGCCTCCCAAGGCCCAGACGTGGACGTCTAAGACGCCAATCCTGCCGCATTCTAGTGGTCAAAGCAGGCCACAGGACTGGCCTGGCTCTGGGGAGGGAAACAGACTCCACCCCTTGATGGGGGGGCAGCATCCAACAGGGAGGGAGGAATGGTGCCCCCCCCCCCCGTTTTAGAAGCACCTACCACAGCCCGAGGAGAAAAACTGAGCGAAAGGTATGAAATGCCATCCTGTAAAGGGATCTCTAAACGGCCCGCAGGGTTATGAAGAGATGCCCAGACCCACTTGTTCATAATCAGAGAAATGAAAATTATAATGAGATTTTTTGCCAATCGGATCAACAAACACCAGAAACGTGGACACTAAGTGATGGTGGGTGCCAGGAAACAGACACCCTCAAGTTCCACTGGTGACACTGGACCGTCACAGCACGGCCACAGCTTGGGGAATTCCTACGGCCCAGCCGTCCTGCTCCCGGGCATGTGTCCCAGCGTACCACCCCACGGGTTCCGAAGGAGACAGAGCAGGAGGATATTCGTGCCACTGTTGCTTGAGGCCCCTTGGTGGCCATCACTGGGGGAGTATTTAAATAAAATATGGGGGAAGCGCACTAAGGACAACACGGTGACACACAGACATGATGACCCAGAGGCGCACAGCGTGACGGGCCCCAGGCGTGGGGGCCTTCGGCCTGGGGCCACATGTGGCCTTTGGGATCCTTGAGTGCAGCCTTTTAATAAAGGGATTTGTTCTGTGAAGTTTGGATTTGGTCGAGGGGCCACATTCAGGGATCTGGGGGCCACATGTGGCCTTGGGGCCACAGGTTCCGGCAGACACGTTCTAGCCGGCGTGTCAAACTGACAGACACAGCCCAGTGGGCAGAGGAATGGAAGTGGTGATGGTAGGTGAAAAAAAAGAGAAGAAATAAAAGTCATTAAATGAGATCAGAAAGCCACGCTGGACTCCTGGCTCCACCCGTAACACGCGGTGTGGCCTGGACCAGGTCTCTTTACTCTGTGGGACTCTGGGTTCCTTATCCAAAAAACGAGCCCACATGGGTGGCGTCTCAGCAGGAGGCAGAAAGCACACAAACGAGCACAAACTAAGGAGAGCTCAGTCAAGGGTCTAGGCAGGTGAGCGGAGAGGAGGGGCCACGGGAAAAGAGCAGGACCAGGGTGGGGAGACGGAGCGAGGACTGGAGGAGAGTCCCCACCCCTGCCAGGCCTCCAGGGAGTGAGCCCCTGGCAGGAGCTGGGTCCAGGGACACAGCCTGGCTCCTGGGAACTGCGGGGAGGGAGCTGCCTGGGATCACCCTCCATGCCCCCCGCCACCCCAAGGTTCCCAGAGAACAGCCCTGCAGGGTGTGCGCGGGTGTGCGTGTGTGTGCGTGCATGCGTGTGTGCATGTGTGTCTCATTGAGAGAGACAGAGCTAGAGACTCATTTTAGGAAATGGCTCGCGCCTCGCCACGGAGGCTCGTTGAGTGCGGGATCCGGGAAGGAGGGCGGCAGGCTGGAGAAAGAGCTGCTGCGCGACGCCCGCCTGCCTGGGGAAGGTCAGTCTCCCGTTCCCTCTGTCCTTCCACGCTGGATGTGCCCTGCCCACACGCTGCGGGGCGCTCCGCTCTACTCCGCGTCCCCCGATGGAAATGCTCCTCTCACCCCAAAAACACCTTCCCAGAAACATCCAGAATAACGTTTGATTAAGTATCTGGGCACTATGGCTCGGCCAAGTTGACACGTAAAATGTCACATGTCACACCAACAGGAGCCAGAGCACAAGGGAGTCTTTGAGGCAGCCCATGCAGGGCCCCTGCCCAGTGCAGGAGAGTGGGGAGGGGTCTGGAGAAGCCAAGCCAGAAGGACGTGACGCACACGGTTTACACCAAAACAGAGCTTGCAATCTGGTGGTCCCAGTTTTTGTTTTCATTTTGGTGGTCTGGATTGTTTTTGTTTGCCCTCTCCCCAGGGAGTTTTAAATTATTAATTGGTTGCTAATCTTGAAAATTCAGGAAACTTCACATACAAATCTGGATTTCTGCTTCTCTTGGAAAAGACCAGAAGATCTAGCAATATGAGACCCTCATTGCTACCAGGCAACAGTTGTTTGGAGCAGAGTAGCTTGTGAGGGACACTTAAGTCAGAGCATGAACTCTTTCACTGGCCTCAGTCCCCTCTACTCCTTAATGTCTCACACAGGCTCTCTTCTTTCAACTCTCACCTTACCAGCCTGGGAAGACGTTTGGATCTATGACTCTTGAACCACGCGTGATCTGGAAGGTCTATTTCAGTGTTAGTGGTCACTGGTTCCAATGGCTTAGAGCAGCACTGCTCAACAGAACTTTCTGAAATGATGGAAATGGTCTATATCTGCCCTGTCCAACATGGTAGCCACTTGCTACATGTGAGTATTAACACACTTGCCATGTTCGTGACACTTGCAGTGTGCCTAGTCCAGATTGAAATTGGCCATAAGTATAAAACACACACCGGATTTTAGAAACATAGTTTAAGAAAGTGAATGTGAAATATCCCATTAATAATTTATTATATTGTTTACAGGTCGAAAGGATATTTTGGACATATTAGGTTGAATAAAATGTTTTCTTACAGTTAATTTCTGTTTTTTTATGTGGCTACTAGAAAGGTTTAAATTACACACATGGCTCACATTGGTGGCTCACATTGTCTCTATTGGGTAGCACTGGCCGCACACTAGGATTTCAGCTACCTCTTTGCACTCTCAAACCATCTGGACGGTGGCAACATCCTATCCCCACAGGGGAATTCGATGACTGTAATACCCTGTGGATCTCTGATTCTGTTCCCAGACTGAGCTCCCCGGGCAGATCTGGAGGCCCACCGCTTCCTCTTCCTCTTCTGTCTTATGGCTCTGAGTCCTCCGCCCACAAATTCCCCTCAACACAGCGGTTCTATTTTTGATGATTCAGAAGCGCCCTCTGGACGTTGTGGGCTTTGAGGTCAGGCCGGCCTTATATAGACAGAGGTGGCTGCCTACATGTACCCAGGAAAGCCAAAAATATCTTTCACCCTTTCCCCCCATTCCCCCGGGCTCCCAAGTCTTGCGTATCCACTAGAGGAACTTCTGGAAACGACCTACAGGGTCCTTATCCAATCAGCTCCCTGGTGCCCGTGCAGAAACTGGGCAAATGGTGGTGGGTGTCTTCTAGGACCCTTCCCTTCTGGCCAGCTCAATGCCCTGAAGGTTTCCACGTGATGGGACCCGGGCCAGCGTGGCCCGGTGGGCGTCGCAGAGGCCCGGACAATCAAGTCTGAGCAGCTGGGGGCTCCCACAGGCAGCGCTGGCACTTGGCTCAGGTAGGAGGGGGCATTTGTCGACTGCTTACTGAACACTCCACGCACATGGTCTCAATCCTCAAACGACCTTAAGAAGCAGATACTGTATTCCCATCATTATAACAAAGATGCACAACTTAAGAAAGGAGCAGCGTCTTGCCCAAGGTCACAAAGCACAGTCAGTGACAAAGCTGGCATTTGAGTTCAGCCCACTGCCTTCAGCCCAGGGTCCCTGTAGTTTTCAGGGGAACAGCTAGACAGCTGGCCTGGCTGAGCCCTCCTGTAGAAGTTACAAATTTGTGGCCCACATTGGCTTCGGCCCACAGACCTGTCAAGACTGGTCTGCACAGTAGTCTTAATTTTTTTTTTTAATGCTGGATATTTACATTAAAAGGGGAATGACTGACATTTGTGGAAAAATTAGAAAATCTGATAATGTTGGACCTCACTCAAGGGTCTTGGACCCTCGACTGCAGCTGCCCTTTTCGAAGGGGTCTGCACTTTACGATTCGCCACTGTGTGCACAGACCTGCATTGTCTGTTACCTTCACAGGTGGCCTCTGTGGGCAGGTGAGTTTACTGCCCCTGGTCCACTTTGCGTGCATGGTTCTTCCAGACCTGGTTGCCGGCCTGGCTTCCTGGAGGGGCTCAGCATCTGGGAAGGGTATTAGGTGCTTGGAGGGTTCTGGCCACAGGTGTCTCATTCAATTGGTGTGACTATGAGAAGGAATGTCACTTCCTCTATCCATGCTGCCACAGGGAACCCCTCCTCAGGCCTGAGCAAGTGGCCCAGGCAACATGCCCTTATAAGGGAAAATGACAGGCAGTCGGGAATACCACCTAGCTGTGTCCCCTACTGGTCCAGCCCACAAGGTGGGCGGCTGGGGGCTTCTGGAGAGGCCTCCTGGGGCAGGAAGTCCCACTGGCAGTGTTGGGGCACAGAGATGCAGGGGAGAAGGTTCTAGGTAGGAATCGGCTTTCAGAACAGCCTAGAAGTGGACCTGCAGGGCAATGACTACACAAGGTGCGTCCAGGGAATTTACATTTATTGAGTGCCTGCTGTTTGCAGCACCAGATGCACTATAAGGTAATCACGATGTCTGGGAACTATCCCCTCGGCAGGAGAAGAGCCTGGTGGCTAACTGGTGAACTCTGGAGAAATCATGTCTATGCCAGTTACAGTGGAGTGGCATGGTCGGTGGCTTAGCTCTCTGGGTCCCAGTTTTCTGAGCTGAAGAATGGAGATAACATCCCTACTGCAAAGGGACACTGAAAGTTAACGATTCCGTGAGTTTGACAGAAATTGTTTAGAAGAGCTCCTGGTACGTGGTCAGTGCTCAATACCTGTTAACTGTTATCATCAGTCATCTTTTTGTAAAAGGAGGAAACTGAGACAGAGAAGAGGTCCCCTGCCTGGGGTCACACAGCTAGGGAGGGGCAGAACTGTGGGTTGAAGCTGGGTTCAAGGCAAGGTAGAGGCAGGAAGGGAGCTGGAGCAAGAGAGCCAGAGCCACCGCTCCCTGGTCTTGGCCACAGGTCGGTCGTCACCTAAGAGTCAGGGGTCAGGCTCCCTTTGAGGCAGAAAACTATGGAGGCGGAGGGGAAGGGGGAGCAGAGTGAAGTGCTTGTGCATCACTACTGCTAATAAGTAGAAACGGTATGGTTTTGCTGAGCCTCAGTTTCCTCCTCTGTAAAATGGGACTGCGTCTACCTTCTTGCTGTCAGAATTAGAGGTGTTTGGGAAAGGCTTGCTGTCTCTCCTCCCACACCTTCCACACGCTCCTCCCTGCGGGAGAGGATACAGCAGGTTGCCCAACCCTCTGGGAGGTGGGTCACAAGCAGGGCGGGACAGGCTGCCAGGAGGGCTGGATAAAAGTGGGGGGAAGCAGAAGCTACAGGGTTCCCTGGGGCCCAGCAGTTCCCCTACTTCCTCTCCACCTGCCACGGCTGTGGAAGGGAAGACTACCCGCCCGACACCACCGCTCTTCGGGGAGCATGCCGGGCCTACATGGAGTTGCTGAGCCCCTCTCCAGGACCCGGTAGGTCTGGGGCTTTGGGTCGCTGAGGCCACAGGCAGGAAAACCGTCAGCAGCCAGGTGTGATTGGTACAGGCCAAGTCTCAAGCTCTGCCCTTCCTTGGCTGTGTGACCTTGGGGAAATCCTCACCTCTCTGAGTCTGTTTCCTCATCTGTGAAATGGGAGTAATAATAATGTCTGTTATTACACTATAAGGACCAGGCTGTTGCCAGAATTGAATGAGAAAATGCCTAGGACTTGGCATATGCTCGGTTCAAAGTAAGCCCTCTGTAGACGGCCACTAGTTTCCTTGGCATTTACAAAACCCAGCACAAGACTTGTCACCCAGTATTATTTAGTACTTGGCTTTCAATTCTTAAAATCATTTTTATTATTAGATATTATTCCAAAAGCTACTGTGTTCCGGATGCTAATTATAGAGCAGGAGGGGGTGTTTAGACTCAAATTCAAATGCGCCTGGGTGAGGCCCCCAGGTGCGCATGCACCCCCATATGTCAATAAGTGGGGGCACAGTGCAGGGGCGCCCCCTTGTTAAAGAGGGCAGTGGACACTCAGCGCCAGCCGCCTACTGCAAAGGCAGGACCGCTAACCCAGATCCTCTCATTTCTTAAGAAAAGCTGGAAATCTGGATTTTAACATGAAACTTCCTTGTTTCCAAATGGGGGCAACTAACACACACACACACACACACACACACACACATACACACGCACACGCCCACACACGCACACGCTGCGGGCCAAGACAAAGCACACTGCACACTGGATCCAGCCCTTGGGGCCACAGGGTTGCAACCTCCACCCCGGCCCCACGGGCCTCGCTGCATCCCGGCTTCCCACTGTGTCCTCGTCCTCCCTGCTCCCCGTTTCCTGACGCTTCTGGTCAGCGCGCAGGACCTTTGCACACCCTGTTCCTTCTGTCAGGGAAGCCCAAGCCCCCTTCCCCACTAAGAATGGATACTTGTCCTTCCCCTCCCAGCTGGAATGTCACCTCTTCCAGGAAGCCTTCCTGACTTGCCCAGGTAAAATTTAGTCACTCCAGTAAGTTTCCCCTCCGTCAATATCTCCCATTGCAATATGAGCTCCCAACCGCGAATGTGCTACATGTGGCATCTTAAGTGAACTCTCTTGGTCCCATTTCCCCTATCAGCTATTGCTCCATATTTCTGCTCCTTTACTGTGGGAATTACTCTGAGGAGTTGTCTGTATTTGTATCTCTCCTTCTTTTCCTTCCAGTCTGTACTAGACCCTAACTGGCTAAGGTTTGGGCCCAAAAAGCCACGAAGCTGCCCATGCCAAGGTCACCAGGGACCTCCAAGTGGCTAAATCCAATAGGTGTTTCTTACTCCCCTTCAACAGCATTTGACATATGGAATCACTCCCTTCTTCTAGAAACACCTTGTTTACTTGGCTTCCCAAGCACTATATTGGTTTCTCAGTGTCCTTTGCTGGTTCCTCTTCATTGAAAAACCCTTAACCCTAGAGTGCCTTGGGGCTCAGTCCTTGGATCTCTCTCCTCCCCAGCAACACTCTCTCCTGAGGAATCTCATCCTCCTCCATGGCTTTACATGCTGCCTATAAATCAGCGACTGCCAACTTTCTGTCTTCAGCCTGATCTCTCTGAATTCCAGACGTATCTATCCAACCACATTCTCACAAGTTTACTGATTGACTAAATCGGATCTCAGACTTAACAGTTGACTGACCTGAATTCCTCCTCTCCCCTCCACTCGAACGTGATTTAACCCCCCAGTTCCCATCCCAAGAAGTGACACCTGAGTGCTTCCAGTTGCTCAGGCACGAAAGCTCGTCGCCACCATCATGCTTGACTCCCCTCTCTCTCTGCAAATCTTGTGGACTCCGCCAACAAAATGCATCCAGAATCCAACCTCTTCTTACCGTTCCTCTGCTGTCATTCTTTAGTGTCAGCCCTGTGAAGGCATGGAGTTTGTGTTATTTATTCCTGTTTCTCCAATGGCTAGTACCTAGTAGTTGCTTAATAAATATTGTTGAATGAATAAATATAAGGATAATAGAATAGAAAAGTTCCTCAGCGGTCAGGTTGTTCACCTCCTCATCCATAAATTATAGAGGAGACCCCAAAGTTGATAAAGAAGGTAATGTCCAGGAGCATACGGTGAGTCACCAAGACTGTGAATTCAAGTGAAATAGTCTCCCTCTCCTCTCCAATTGGTTCTCCCTCTCCCTCCGCCTCTCCCTCATTCTCTCTCTCTCATCTGTGCTTCTTGCTCCATGACTCTTTTGTCCTCTTGGACCACTTGCCCTCACAAGAATCCTCATGGATTCCAGCAGCTCAGACATCTACCCTCATCAGGAACTGCATGGAAACTGGGCTCTTCCCTGACAGCTCCAGTGAGAATAATCCCGGGGAAGGCTCTGATTGGTTCAGCTTATCATGTGGCTATGGGGTGGGTAACTGATTGGTCCACCTGGGAAGTGTGCCTGACCCTGTGGCTAAAAATGTGGAATCTGTTAGCAGGTGGGGTGATGGGTTTGTGGGGCAGGGGCAATGGGCAGACAGACACCCACCTGCCCCACCCTACTGATAGAGGGCCCCCCAATTTCTTGTGTGCAGGTGGAACTTCTGGCACTTGGGGCTCTGCAAGGCCCTTGCCCCACTGCAGGCTGCCTGGGATGACTTCTCCCAGCCTGTCCCCACCAGCTGTGGCCAGCTGCTGACGCAGCTCCTCCTGTGTGCTTCTCTGGCTGCCGCTGCCATGGGTCTTACCCATCACTGGCTGATGTCCTCACTGCTTTGTCCTCCAGGACCCTCGGCCATGGTGGCCACTGTCTGTGGCCTCCTGGTCTTCCTGGGCCTGGGCCTGGTGCCCCCAGTCCGCTGCCTGTTAGCGCTCAGCGTGCCCACCTTGGGCACAGAGCATGGCCGCCGGCTGCTCCTGTCCTATAGTGCTGCCACCCTGGCCATTGCCGTGGTGCCAAACATCCTGGCCAACGTGGGTGCAGCCGGGCAGGTGCTGAGGTGCATCACAGAGGGCTCCCTGGAGAGTCTGCTCAACACCACGCACCAACTGCACGTGGCGTCCAAGGCTCTGAGCCCCACAGGACAAGCGGGCAGCCGGGGCCTGACCTTCGAGGCCCAGGGCAATGGCTCTGCCTTCCGGCTGCACATGCTTGGGGTCACTCAGAAGATCCTGGAGGAATTCTCTGGCCTGGAGTCTCTGGCCCGGGCAGCAGCGCTGGGAATGCAGCGAGTGGTCACAGGGCTCTTCATGCTGGGCCTCCTGGTGGAGTCGGCCTGGTACCTCCATCGCTACCTGACTGACCTGGGGTTCGACAATATCTATGCCACACAGCAGCTGGCACAGCAGCTGGCACAGGCCCAGGCCACACACCTGGTGGCCCCTCCACCTGCATGGCTGCTCCAGGTGGCCCGGTTGAGGTTGTCACAGGAGGAGCTGCTGAGTTGTCTCCTAAGGCTGGGGCTGCTCACCCTGCTCCTGGTAGCAATGGCTGTGACGGTGGCCACAGACCACGTGGCCTTCCTCCTGGCGCAGGCAGCTGTGGACTGGGCTCAGAAGTTGCCCACCGTGCCCATCACACTCACGGTCAAGTATGATGTAAGTGCCAGGATGGGAAGATGAGCATAGGGTCATTTCCTTGAGGGAAAGGGGGAGGTTGTCAACTCCTTGACTTGCAATTAAATTTTACTTGCCTCCAAGTCATAGCCCTGGAACAAGCTATGGGGCCCCGGGCCATGGGTGGATGGACTCTTTTGATTCCCACAACACTGGGAACAATGGAGTAGGTCTGTAATATTTTCACCCCCTATTGCAGGTGAGGATGCTGATACTCAGGGACCTTAAAATAACTTGCCCTCAAGTCACTCTTCACAAGCAGCAAAAAGTCCTAGCCTCATTTTCCTTGTACAAATTGGATCAATCCTCCTTACACTATGAGGCTATTGTGAGTCTTAAAATGAGGTAATGTCTCTAAAAGTACCTAGTAAGCTCCATGCACATAGGAGATGTTTACTAAATAGTGGCTATTATCCATAACTCACATCTGTATATATCAGACTGGAGGAGGGCTTTGGAATGGTCTAGATCTGGAGTCAGCCAACAATGACCCTCAGGGTAAATCAGGCAGCTTCCTGGTATTGTAAGTAAAGTTTTATTGGAACATAGCCATGCCACTTGTTTATGTATTTATCCGTGGCTGTTCTAAAAGGCAAAGTTGAGCACTTGTGATAGGGTACTATATGGCCCGCAAAGCCTGAAATATTTACTTTTTTTAATAGAAATATATAAAATGTTTACTATCTACTTACTATTGGGTATATTTACTATAGGGTCAAGATTTGTGTTTTTTAATCTTGTCCTTTTGCCAAAATCTTTTTATTTTTTATTTTTAATGGTGAGATCTTATATAAAACTTGATTGGGTAAAATATACCAAAGTGTCCCTGAGCTAATGATATTAATAGCTTATTTTTATCAAGTACATATACTACAAAACGGGTTTTCAAGTGGGCATGGCGGCACATGCCTGTAGTCCTACATACTCTGGAGGCTGAGGTGGGAGGATTGCTTAAGGCCAGAAGTTCTAGGCTGCAGTAAACTACAATTGCACCACTGCTCCAGCCTGGGAGACAGGGTGACACCCCTATCTGAAAAAAAGTAAAATAAAAATAAATGTTTTTTAAAAAGTGTTTTCCTTTTTTTTAAATTTCAAAATATTAAGGGGGCACAAATGTCTTTGTTACATGAATACTTTTTATAATGCTCAAGTCAGAGCTAATAGAGTGCCCATCACCCAAATAGCATTCATTGTACCTGATAAGTAGGTTTTTACCTATCACCCTCTTAAGAAAAGTGTTTTTCAAACTGCATGAAATCAATCTGATCAATTTAAGAGGGAACAGCTTTTTTAAAAAATGAAATAGAATAGACTAGAAAATTACTAGAGTATATTGTAGGTGATAAGGGTATGTATTATTTTGTGAAATTTTTCTTCAATTACTGTACAATCTGTGCTTAGAAGGTGCTATAAAATGCATTTCTTACTGTAGGTCACAGTAAAGCAATGTGTTGGGTTCCTTGATTCACTATATTTCATCAAATCTAACATGCCGTCAATTACAAGTCACTCCATTATTTTATGTATCATTAGGACAGAAAATGCTGCCTGTTAAACTTTGACACAATAATTTCTCAGCACTGAGAATTTTAATTTTATGTGTATACAGTGGTTCACGTAACAATTTAACATAGGTTTATTTTATCATCTCTTTCTCATGTAGACATAAAAAGAAAAACAGAGAAGTAATTTGGTGGTTTTCCTAAAATGCACTCCCAATTCTTCCGAATGACTCCAGCCTGGGAGTCAGTGTCTGAGACCTTTCACCCCACATGGTTCTCTGTGCGGTCAAGAGCGCTGGTGATACCTCACTATTGTTGCCAGCGTTTTCTTGCAAGCTACAGACACCCACTGTGCAAGTTTTGATGCTGGCCCTCTCTCGTCCTCTGGGAAAGCAGGAATTGGCTATGCCTGGTCCTCATGGCTTCGAAATTCTTTTATCTTTTCCAAGGGCTTTGGACGTTTCCTACTTTCAGTTGAACCATTTGGAGTGTGACAGGCTATCCTTTCACACATGGGTTCGCGACTCAACATAATTCAGCTGTATCTATTTGCATGAACCTTCTTTCACAGGTTGCTGCTTGGCCAAAAACTATGGGACAAGAGTCATCTGTCAAAAGTGAATACTTGCTTCACTAATACCACATCCATGCCCTGCTACTCTGTCCTGGACACAATAACCATTCGCTGCTAAGCTAAATCAAAGCAGGATTTTTTTTTTTTTTTGAGGACATGTTGAAATGGCAATCAAACTTCAAATACATGCCAACAATGCATAGAACCTAACTGAAGTGACGATAGGAGACATCAGACCAAGTTTATACCTGCAAACACAGCCCACCTGCCTGGGCTGCTGAAAGTAGTTGCAAGGCGTAGTGATTTTAAGTCACATCCTGATTTCAAAGGTGTTAAAATGTGAAAAAGTACGCATCTCAGGACTGACAAGATAGGATAGCTCATCTAATTGCCACCATGGTCCTATGAGATAGGAATTATTATCATCCCCATTTTACAGATGAAGATATTAAGGCTTAGAGAAGTTGGGGAACTTGTCCAAATTCATCTAACCCATAAGTGGCAGAACCAGGGCTGCATTGTGACTTTTTGTGGGCCCTTGGCATTACCTTCATGGGCTCCTTCTTCCATAATAAATATCAATGACTGCATTGGTATAAAAACAAACACATTAATATTATATACTGAGACACATTCTTCCACTTCAAAGTTCATTTTGTTTTTCTGATTGTAAACAGAATTAAAACATTTTCACCGGCTCTAAAAATACTACGGGCCCCAGCTCGTGCCCACTGGGCGTCACGGAGAGGTCGGTGCTGGCGGAACCAGGATCCAACCCAAGCAGTCTGACCCGAAGTTCAGATGATTAACCTCTGACCTCCCTGCCCTCCACACACCTTTCTTCCTGGCTATGACAGATCAGGGAAAGCACAGTGCCCTAATGCTTACCAGCAGGGGATTGGGACCCACCTTGCCTGGGACTGACCCTTGGGGTGGGCCACATGTAATCCACTGTGTGGCTTTGGGTGTTTTATTTTCTTATTTTATTTTATCTTGTCTCGTCTTATTTATTTAGAGAGAGGGTCTCTGCCGCCCAGGCTGGAGTGCAGCAGTGGCTGGATCCTGGCCCCATCTTTTAAATGAGGCTCCTGCTGGCCTCGACCTCATAGAATCGTGCATATTTGATGGAATAGCTGAGAGCACATCTTAAGTATTCACTAAGAGCTCAGCAAGGAGTAAATGCTCACAAACATTGGTTTTGTCTAGAATATTCTGCTCAAAGATAATGATCATGAAAATAACATTTGCATGACGCTCTTTATTTGCCAAAAGAGCCTGTTTCAGACTCCCAGTCTCATTTAGTCCTCCTCCAACCCCGGGAAGCAAGGTTATTTCTGTGCCCATTTTGCAGATGAAAGCAGGGAAAGTTGGGCGAGTGTTTGCGAGTGGCAGTGGCCCGGGCGGCCGTCTGTTGACCCAGCCTTTTTCTCCTTTTTGAAGGCGGCATACACCGTCCTGGGCTTCATCCCCTTCCTCTTCAACCAGCCGCCACCGCAGAGCCCCTTCCTGTCGGCCCAGCGCTCCTCCCGGTGGGAGCTGCGCCTCACGGCGGCCGGCTGCCCGCTGCTGCCCGCCCGGCGCCCCCGCGCCGCCGCGCCCCTGGCCGCCGGGGCCCTGCAGCTCCTGGCGTGCGCCACCGTGCTCCTGGACACCTACGCCCGCCGCCTGCGACACGCCATCGCCGCCTCCTTCTTCGCCGCCCAGGAGGCAAGGAGGGTCCGCCACCTGCACGCCCGGCTCCAGAGAAGCTACGACAGGCACCGAGGCCAGCAGCTGCCGCGGGGGGCTCCTTCCCGCTCCTGACACCCGCGTCTGCGCTAGGCGCCCCCACGTCCCCCTGGCACTGCCCGGGGCCCCTGCAGGGGTAGACAGGACAACTGCACGCTGGACGCCTGGCAGGACGGAGCAGCGGGGAGGAGGGGAAAGAGCTCTGGAGTTGCACAGCCCCGAGGTGTAACCTTGGCCCTTCTGCTGCCTCCCTGTGTGACCTTGGATAGGTTACTTCACCTCTCTGAGCCTCAGTTTCTACATCTGCGTGATGACTGCGTGATTACAATTGCTGTGACCTAATTTCCACGTGGGGATGTGGTAGGGATGGAATGAGTTACTGGGCCCCGTAGGACCTGGGGGGCAGTAAGGGTCTATGCAAAGGTGGACCCAGGACACACAGAGGCAGCCCCGGGTTCCCCCAGGCCAGTTGGAGGTCGGTCAAGGCTCTCATCTGCATGGACTGCTTTACCTATTAGATGGGGACTTTGCATCGTGAACGCATCTAAATGTTCCTGGACTTATTTATGTGTCTCTGAATCCTCTGAACCTATATATAGTAATCTAAAATTTTGATTTTGTAAATAAATGTATTTATTAAATCTTAGATCATGTTACTCAAGTGCTTCAAATTCCTTGAGGGTTTTCCCACTTAGGATTGCTTGGCTTAGCAAACAAAAACGGCTGGACACCTCGTTCAGTTTGAATTTCATATAAACAACAAATACTTGTTTAGTGTAAGTATGTCCCTGAGCCCTGAGGCAGCCATGTGCAACCCATTATGTGATGATGGGTCCCGTGTATCTTAAATGAGGCTCCTTGCTGGCCCAATCTCATAGAATTGTACTTACCTGATGGAACAGTACATTTAAAGTATTCATCAAGAATAAGTAAATGCCCATAAGCATTGATTTGTTTTCTCTAAAATATTCTGATCAAAGATAGTAATAATAAAGATAGTGGCTTTTAAATTTCAGATAAACAACAAAAGCTTGTTTAGCATAAGTATATCCATGGATATACTTATACTATATAGTTATATTAAATAAGCATTTGTTGTTTATCTGAAATTCAAATTGAACTCAGGATCCTGCACTTTATTTGGCAACACTACCCCCATCTAACTTCTAACAAAATCCAAATTCCTTACCCTGTGGGCTTACCATGACCTGTCTGCCTTCCAGATCATTCTCTGCCCTCCTCTGACCTGCCCTCTGCCCCAGGAGTCTGACCCCCGTGAATCACGTCATCCTGGCTGCCTTGCCTCTGACTTCTAGTTGGGCCAAGCTGGAGGGGTGCTGGCAGGGGAACAAAAGGAAGAAAAAGAGGTCAAGGTGTTTGTTGCTCTGGCCTTCCAGGCTGTTATTTGGCAGCAGCTACATTTCTCACCTGTGGCCACAGCTCGGGTCTGGTGCATGTCCGTCTCTCACAGCCTCATTTCCCCTGTTCCAGAGAGGTAGCAGCTTCCACTGTTGCCGGTCTCTGGGGACATCCCATCCTTCCCTAAACCCAGTCTCCGCCTCTGTGTCTTCATTAAACTCTCTTTAACTGTCCCTTTGAAA
This sequence comes from Mirza zaza, assembly GCA_008750895.1. Classification (NCBI taxonomy): domain Eukaryota; kingdom Metazoa; phylum Chordata; class Mammalia; order Primates; family Cheirogaleidae; genus Mirza; species Mirza zaza. The sequence goes on along the minus strand of VSMD01027723.1, from coordinate 15,129 downwards.
CTACGATCTCTTTGCTGCCAGGACGCTGACTGATCTGACCTCTCTGACTTCATCGCATGCCGGGCTCTGCCTCACTCGCTATGCCCTGGCCACACGGGCTTAGGTTTCTGAGACTCACTGGGCATATTTGCACCTCGGGGTGATGTCCTTGCAGTTCCCACTCCCTCGAATACTCTTCCTTCATGTTATGCAGGCATTTGCTGAAATGTCACCTCCTCAGGGAAGCCTTCCCTGACTGCTCTACCTAACATTGACCCCAACCCACCTAGTTTCACTCTATCACAGAGGTTGGCAAGCTACAGCCTTTGGGGGAAATCTGGCCTTCGCTTGTTTTCGTAAATAGAGTTTTGCTGGAACGTTGCTACACTCATGTGTTTAAATATTGTCGATGGCTACTTTCGCTACAATGGCAGATTTGAGAAGTTGAGGCACAGACTACATGGCCCTCAAAACCTGAAATAGTAACTATCAAGCCCTTAAAGAAAATGTTCGCCAATTCCTGATCTACCATATCAAATTACTTTATCATGCTAATGGAAAAAATCCCAAACTTTATAAAATGTGTGTGACCATAGCCCAGGGAGCCATGCCCAAGAAGTCTTGAGCAAGTGGTCTGGAGGTGGTTGGGTAACAGTTTTATTTTATACATTCTTGGAGACAGGAATTGCAGGAGAAAGCATAAATCAATGCATGGAAAGTGTACACTGGTTTAGCCCAAAAAGGTGGGACATCTCAAAGTTGGGGAGGCTTACAGGTTATAGGTGGATTCAAAGATTCTTTGATTTTTAATTAATTGGTAAAAAGAAATGAAGCTTTCTCTAAAGGCTTGGAATGTTTCAAGTTAAGATAAGGAAGTCTGCTACTCAGAGACAAGTCATAATACACTGACTCAATTTGTTAACCAAATCGATGCCCTGCATAGGGACCAAGGCCATTGGCTCCCTGAACTTTTGCTGAAAGATCAACTCACAATAAGGCAGATTAATGAGAGATAGGGATTACAAATTTATTTACCGTGCACGAAAGGAGAATCACAGTGTGAACTAAAATAAAATCTTAAGCCCCCCAGCAGACAGATATAGACCCCTTCTTGGCCAAGGGGACTGCGTAGCTCTGGGAGGGAGGATGATGGACGGCTGGGATTGGGGACAGGATTGACAATTGAGATTGGGACTCAGTTTCAAGTGATGGACATTCAGGTTCCTTCTGAGATTTGATCCCCCAAACATGCAGTAACAGATGCTCCACAGCAAGCATAAGTCTAAGGTAGGACAAGGTCCCCACAGGCCTTGTTCCTGACAGTAGCTGAGGTCCCCGCCCTGCAGGGTTTCCTGCTGACTCTAGTCCTGTGTCAGGCTGAAAGCGCTGACTGGGCTTCTTCAGGGAGATGAATGCCTCCCCCACCCCCAGGAGGGAACTGGCCGGCAGCCTTTGGCAGGGGCAAAGTGGATTAATTTGAGGTATGTTTTGGATGTAGAATTGCAGAAATTCTTAAGTACTGGATTTCAGTGGAGAAAGAGAGAAATAATTTCTGGGTAGGCAGTGCTGCCTTTACCAAGATGGGGGAAGACGAGAGATGAACAAGGTAAGGTATGAGAAAATAAAGAATTCCACTTTAGACATACTTAGTTCATGGCCAAGTACTGTCCTTTGCTTCTGGCAACCAAACAGCTTAATTAGTGGGAGAAAGAGCTGGCAGGCTTAGTGAGAGAGAAGCCCAAGGAGCCAACTGCAATTCATATGGGTAAAAGGATTGTTCTGGACAACACTCAGGGAAGACTGCCACACCCTGGAGTGGGGAGGGGCCATTCTGGGCATCACTGGCATCTGCCACCTTGGAGAGAGCTGAGTAAGGGACAGCTGGGGTTGGGGCGGGGACAGGGAGCATACAGTTGGGAGTTTGGGGTTCTGCTTCCTGCTTGGACCCTGACTCTGTGTCATTGGAATCGCCCCTCTATGGACCTCAATATCCTCAACCAGAGGCTAGTGTGGTGGCTCATACCTGTAATCCCAACTTTGGGAGGCCCAGATGGGGAGAGGATCCCTTGAAGCACAGGAGTTCAAGGCCATCCTGGACAATATAGGGAAGCTCTGTCTCTACAAAAAGTACAAAGTATATACTCTTAACTATAAAATGGGAATAATAATGCCTGCTTAGCCAGGGCCGTAGGAAATGAAGATGACAAATGTAAAGTACTTAGCATGATGTCTGGGCCAGGGGAGGGTGCCTTGCTATTGTTAAGAGGCAGCATAGTGTGGTGGGCAAGACCACAGACTCCACAGCCAGGCTATTGTGTTCAAATCCTAGCACACACCCCTCCCCCACCTTCCTAACCTATGTATCCTTAAGCAAGTTACTTAACCACTCTGGGCCTGTTTCTTTGTCTGTAAAGTGGAAATACTAATAATACCTTCCCCATAGAGTGTTGGGGAATTCATAAAATGAATGAACTCATGTAAAGCACACAGACCATCACCAGGTAATAATACATTCTTCATACACGGTAGCTGTCATTTGCTATAAAGATTGACAATGGAGGAAATCCCAGATCCCAGTTGGTGCCCCCCTAATACTCCTTTGCAAAGTTCCTCTCATTCATTTCTTGTCCATTTACAGGATATGTAGGCCAAGAGTTTGGGGTTCAGACCGTGCTCAGACATTGAGGAGTGGGGAGAAAGGAATATACACCACAATAACTGTAATCACTAACACATTCACCCTTGGCCGCAGGCAGGCACAGGGCTAAGCACTTTACCTGGTTCTATCAATCACATCACTCATGTAAGCCCCCCAAGGACACTCCAGAGTGAGTGCTATTATCATAGTTTGCATTTCAAGGACAAAGAATCACGGGTGGATGGTCAGCAGCACCTGCGACATGCAGTGGGGAGCTAGGCTCTGCGGAAACCACCCTCCATGCCTCTGTGAGGCTTAGTGTGGTCCCACCTTCAGGAAGCTTCCTCGAGTGGAGAAACACGTTCATTCATTCGTCCAACTGCCAGTGAGCACTTCTTTTGTGCTATCACGGAATTGCAGATTCCTAGCTGGCTCGTGTGAGTGGCACGGGCTTAGAGGTGGCAGAGAGATCCCTGTGGGGATGTAGGACACAGCTTCCAGAGCTTACAAATCCTCTTCAGGAGAAAGAACAACACGGGGAAAAGTAAGCAGGAGAAAGTGAAAAGGTGACCAGGAGATGAGAAGTTTAGGAAGAGACAGGACAGACCCAAGTCTAGATGGGCAAGTCCCTTTCCCGCAGCTCTGGACCTGGGTTTCTCATTTGTCAACGGCGGCGCTGAAGTTTCTGCCAGAGAGAACACGACAGGATTCCGGATTCCGCGGGGAGCCAGCAGGTCGCTGACTCTTCTCCCTCGCCCAGTGGAGCTGCCCCCTGTAGAAGAGAGAAAGGAGGGAGGGAGGAAAGCCCAGGGCAAAGCCGCGCGAGCTGGGCGCCAGGTGCCACCGCTCCCGTTAGCAGTGGACACTCCTCACCGGCCCCGGGTGCGCAAGATGCGGTGCCAGGAGCCGGTGGGGAAGAACTGTGCCGGCGGAGGCCACTGGAGTCAGCCCAGCGCTATCAGCGGAGAAAACTGGCTCACTCCGGCACAGGAGCAGCTAGAAGTGGCAGCGGAAAAGGAGCGAACAGAAAGCTCCCGGAGGCAGAGATCCGACTCCACGCAGCCGCTTTCTTTACCCGCCACCCCAGTCCCGGAGTCCCCCGGCAGGCGCGGAGCGGAGGTAGGACCGGAGCGGGCTCGGCTCCCAGCTCCCTGCTAGCGCGCAAGCCCACCGTGCAAAGGACCCGCTGCAGTAAAACCCTCCCCGGAGCGCTCGCGCCAGCTGGGGCTAAAAGCCGTCTTGGAAGCTGAGCTGCACGCGCCTATTTGCTCCAGCTCCAGGTTCTTCGGAGTCCCCAGAGTCCCGGGCAGCGGGGCAAGACCTTGCACCGACTGGAGAAACCGGTTCAGCCCGAGACACTTGGGGGCCCCCAGCTCCAGGCACAGAGAGCGTTCCCACAGCCCCGAGCGCACTTTTGCAGCCCAAAGTAATTCGCCAACTCGTGTGTGCCGTGGGCGTGGTGGGCAACGCCATGGTGGTCCTGATGGTGGTCCGGGTCCGCCACATGGTCACAACCACCAACTATTACCTGGTGAGCCTGGCCGCTGCGGACCTGCTGGTGCTCCTAGCAGCGGGTACCCACTGTGGCTGAGGGGGCATCCGCCCGAGTTTGGGTCTTTGGTCACGCAGGCTGCCTGGGCATCACCACTTGCAGTACATGGGCATCGGCCCCTCTGCGGGCTCCACCACGGCGTTCACCGTGGAGCGCTGCCTCGCCATCCGCCACCCGCTGCGCGCCCAGGCGCTGTGCTCAGTGGCGCGGGCCAAGCGCATGGCGGCGTTGGTGTGGCTGGGCAGCGGCGCCTACTGCGTGCTCTGGCTCTTCCTAGTGGACACTCGCGATGCCGCGTGTGCCGCCGGCTTACAGGTGCAGTGCGGCTACCGCGTGTCGCCTCTCTCTACCTGCAAGTCTACTTCCTGGACTTCGCACACTTCTACGAGCTGCCCCTGGGCCTGGCCACCATGCTCTACCCGCTCATCTGGCCGTAGCCTCTTGGCTATTCCTGGCGCCCGTGCCCTGTGCACCAGGATGGCTCTGCCCGCCAAGAAATCTCCTGCAAAGGCAGGAAGTGTGCCCTCGATTCTCAGAAGCAGGCAAGGACCTCCGTTCTCACCCGGACCCAGAGCCAGCAGACTGGTGGGTGAGGGCTTGGGCCCTTCCACAGTCAGACGCCTCAAGTTCAAATCCCCGTTGTGCCTGTTACTAGGCTTGTGTTTTGGGGGGCATTCCTTCTGTCTCTCTGAGCCACAGTTTCCTCTTCTGTTATACAGGGTACCATCAGTGCCTAGGGCAATGGAGTGTCCAGTGCAGGCCACTGTCCCTGCCCAGTGCACAGAGGGCAAAACCAGAAACCAAGCTGGGCTGGGAAACACATTCTTCAAAAGTGGCATCTTAAAAAATTTTTAAAGCTGATACGTAGACATGACTTGTTAGACTATGATGAAAAGTTCTCTGCATTAGACAGGATGGGCTAGGTTTTGGTGCAGTAACAAATGACCCCCCAAACATTACATTAACAAATCAGCATGCAAAAGTTTATTTTTTGCTCATACAATGTTGTCTTTTGAGGGCAGCTCTCTTCTGTGTTGTGACCCAAGGATCCAGGCTATTCTGCTTCAGTCTTGAGCTACCAACTTCTCACTATCTGCTTCCATGATTCCCACAGCAGAGGAAGAGAGTCTGAACAAGTCCCAAACTGGCAATTGAATGCTTCAGCCAATAAGTGGCACATGTCACTTCAGCTCTCAACGAATAACACAGCTGTCTTATTGCAAAGCAGCAGAGAACCCTATGATCCCAAAAGGTAAGAAGAACTGACTCTGGGTGAGCACTAGAATCCTCCACCACACAGTGTGGAGCAAGAGCAAAGAACAGAGGTAGACACATGGTACGTCTTCTACCTGTTTGCTGCTTCCAGCCACTGGTGCAGCAGGCCCTGCCCCCAAGCTCATTTCCCCAGTGTTAGCATCTGGTCATAATCCTAGGTAAGCAACTTGAAGTAGGGGTTTATTCCTTTGTGGAACCTGCAAGACTCCTCCTGGGAAAACCCTATTTAGTATATTTATAAATTATTAGATGTAAATTTACATGTAATTTAAGCTTGGTTTTCACATGTGTGAAGTAGGCTCCAGTTGTAATTAACCTGTAGCCTTGCTCTGAGGACTGACTACAAGGGAAAGAAAGTGCTTGCTCGTAGCAAGCCTAAAATGAATGCTGCTTACGTGTAAGTATCTTCCACCAGCATCCCTTTCTCCTTTGCCATACTCCTCCCCATTTGGAACCCTGCAGCCGTCCGCGATCATCTGTATACTGTGGCTCCCTCCCCAGGCTCTAGAATAGGCGGATTCCATGAAGGCAGTGACCATGAATATCTGGCTTCTCCCATGCTGTGTCCTAGAGCCTAGAACACTGCCTGGCACATAGTAGTTACCCCCAAATGTTTGTTGGATGAGCAAATGAAGGGATAATTAGCAAAGAGTAGCCTTAATCTTAACACTCAAGTCCTTTTGCTGAGATCTGGTTGCTGGTTTGAGGAAGGTTTGAGGTGTAGATTGTGACTTGTTCTTTGGTTTCTAGCAACAGAGAGTATCTCTGGCTAACTAAATCAAAAGGGAATTTATTGGAGTTAGAAAGAACCAGACCCAAGATAACCCTGGAGATCCACACAGCTGGAACTAATGGGCAGTCACATTAGTTCACAGCATCCTTGTCAGAACAAATCAGCTCCAGATTCTGCTTGGGATTCAAATCCGAATCCATGACATGCTTGCTTTAGCTCATGTGCCTTCAGCTAGGCCAGGAACATAATGGGCAACTTGGACCTTCATCTAATGGCTGCTGTGGACAGTTGTACAGGCTGGGCACTGCTCGATTCCAGTGGGCACCACTCAGCACAGTCTCAATGGATGCATACTCTCAAAGCCTATGAGAGCGTATGTGCAGACCTAAGTGGTAGTGGTATATTTTCCCAAAGGAAAATTGAAGTGTTTGTTATCAGAAAAAGGAGGCATGGGACCAGAAAAAACAACAGGTGTCCACCACAAGTGAATTAACCCAGGTTAACAGCAGTGGGAGATTGACGTTATTGGGTACATCAGCAAGATCTAGGCCTTCCTGGCCCTTCCTCAGCACTTGCTGGCAGCCGGGCCTTCTTTACTTTGCAGCCAGACCCTGAAACCTTCACAGTGAAGCCTCCTGGCAAAGCAACAAGGCTCAGCCTGGGAGCCTGACTGCCGCTGGCCTGTGCCAATGCTGCCACCTCGTGGGCATCGCAGAAGCTGCAGCATCCAACGTCTGCTTGCCTGTCTGCCTTGTCACTTATCTTCTTTCTCCTCCCCAGCTTCTATCTCTTTTCACGCCCCCTCCTCTCTCCTTTCCCTCGTGCCTGGACTCCTCATTATTTTGGTCTGGTATCAAACCCCACTAAACTCCACCCACACCTTCCTCTGGTCTGGAAGTCCTATCCTTGATCATTATTTGGCTGTCTGTATTAGTTATCTACTGCAGTGCAACGAACCACCCCGAACTTAGTGGTGTAGAACATCCTGTGTCATACCCTCTCATGGATCCGAATGTCTCCTTATAGGTCCTCCGTGCTCAGGGTCTTTGATGCAGTTGAAGGCAGATGGTAGCTGGGGCTGGAGCCTCTCAAAGGCTTTCTTAGATGTCTGTTTGCTAGGACATAGAGACACACACTTACAGAGGGAAGATGATGTAAAGACACTGGGAGAACATCACCTACAAGCCAGGGGACGCCTGAGGCTACCAGGATCCAGGACAGAGAGGCATGGACCAGATCTCCCTCACTGTCCTTGGAAAGAACCCTTTCTGCCGACATCTTGGTTTCAGACTTCCGGCCTCCAGAACTGCGAAACAATTTCTGTTGTTTAGGCCACCAATCTGTGGTACCTTGTTACCAATGTGTGGTACCTTGTTACAGCAACCCTACCAAACTAATCCAGATGGCAAGAAGGAAGAAGGAATGAATTGAGGATGGAAAGAAGTTGCTGAAACACTAAGGAAAAATTTAAAAAGAAAAACAACATCAGAAATAAACCTGCTCTGTAAAATTATACCTATAAACAATAAATATTTAATATTTTTATTCCAGTCTTTTCTTCAGTGCTTGTCTCAATGAGGATCTGTATGTGTATATTCTAGTCCTTCTCTCTTTCTGTTTTTAGTTGTTTGGCTAATTTCTTTCTATTTATAGTAGAGATGGGGGTCTCGCTCTTGCTCAGGCTGGTTTCAAACTCCTTGTAAGGCTGGTGGCAGGGGCCCCCTCCTCTCCCTAGATTGAAAAAGAAACCGCTTATGTGACCAGACCCACCAAGGACAAACTGCCAGGCCCCACTGAGAGGAACCACACCCAGATGTCCAACTGGATTCACTCCTGGATTCCACAAATACCTCCAGCCCCTCCTATTTCCCAATGACCACCCAAGGTCACAATAGAGAATCCCCAGCTCTTCCCGCCACAAATCCCTAGCCCAGCCCAAAGGGTATAAAAGGCCTCAGCCCCTTCAAACTGGGGCGACTTCTGGGGCCCCCCTCTCTTGGGGCCCCAGAACCTCGTCCACGAGTGTATAATAAAGCCACGTGGTTTGGCCCCCACTCTTTCTCTCTCTGCGTCTGTCTTTTCTTTTCACTGCCCCCAAAGAAAAACCTTACACTCCTGACCTTGAGCAATCCGCCCACCTCAGCCTTCCAGAGTGCTAAGATTACAGGCGTGAGCCACTGTGCTTGGCCTAAAATAAAATTTTAAGGCTCACTCCCCACCAGCTGACTGAATGTACCCCCTCGTGGCCAAAGGAATATCCTAAAACTAAATTGTCTGCCAGGAGGAGGGACGTCATTCAGGGCTCCTCATGCCCCCCTCCCTTCTTGGAGACATCCTTTGTAACCCATTTACAGGCCTAAGGGTTTGCAAGACAATCCTGCAGGTCCTCGATTTACACAACAAATCTATGTCCCGAGGTTTATCTCTGATAACAGCTCCTTACGTTAAAACATTCCAAGCCTTCAGACAAAGCTTCATGCCTTTAACCAATTACAATCCAAAGAATCTTTAAACCCACCTATAACCTGTAAGCAAACCAAAGGACGCCTCCCACGTATTGATTTATGATTTTACCTGTAACCCCAGTTTCCCCGAAATGCATAAAAACCAAACTGTAACCCAGTCACATGGAAACTGTAACCCAGTCACATGGAGTCCACTCCTCAAGGTCTCTTGGGAGTGGCTCCGGGTCATGGTCCTCAAATTTGGCTCAGAATAAATGTCTTTAAAATTATTATTGTACAGAGTTTGGCTTTTTTCCATTGACGACAACTTTCTTTTCTGAGACAGGGTCTCACTCTGTTAGCCGGCTAGAGAGCAGGGGCGTCACCCCAGCTCCCGGCAACCTCAAACTCTTGAAGCGGGGTGACTAGAGCATAAACTCTTCCCAGGGTCCCTCCGCGGAGCGCGGCCGGCGCCCCCGGGTTACGCGGACCGGGAAGGCGGCGGGGCCCTTCGAACGCCCCGGGGAGCGCGGCCGGGGGCCTCTTGTGCGCATGAGCCGCCGCGGGCTCTCCACCTGGACGCTCTTCCGGTGCGCAGAGCTCTTCCGGGTGAGGGTCCCACTGCCCCGGATGCCGTCGCCCCACCGGGACCTGGAGCCGGTGCGGACTGGAAGCGGAGCGCGTGCGCCCACGAGTCAGAGGAAGGGCTGGCGCCGAGCGCGGAGCTCCGGAGCGGCGGAGGGAGCGGTAGGGCGGCGGTCCCCACGCCTCTCCCGGGGAAGCCACCCGCGGGTCCCCGGCGGTCGGGACAGAAGGCGGCGCGTGCGGGGCCGGGCTCCTGGCTCGCCGGCTCCCTCTGGGGCCCACTGTTGCCCGAGGAAGGCGCTCCGTGAGAGGTTTGCGCGTCCGGGTGGCCAGCGTCTGATTCCGCGGGTGCTGCCGATGCGCTTAGACCTGCAGCCACTGATTGCCGCGGCTCAGCTGTTCCAGCAGAGCTGACCGAGAACAAACCGAAGGGCGCTAAAAGGGCGGAGAGAACCAGGCTGATGGACGCCGGCGGGCTCAGAGGGGGCTTGCCACCAAATTCTGAGCCCCGAACAGAGAGTGCAGCAGTCATTTATAGATTTCGTTTAAGGGAGGGTGTAGGGCACAGTTACAATGTGATTATCTTTAGTGGGGCAGGGTCTTGACGACCCCAGTTCCTGGTATAGAGTTAATATGGATTTTCTTCCTGTCTTATCTTACCATGGCGGAAGTTGCTGCAAGCAGTTTAGCGGTTACATAGGGGTTGTTCATGGGGAGGGGTTTTGCTTAGTGGAATTTTCCTTTTCTCTATCACAGGAAAGCTCTAGTTCACCTTTCAGAAGAAGGATGTGAGCTGCATTTGAAGGGAATGGACAGGGTCCCCATTTGACAGGAAAAGACACTTCACTGGAGGATCTGCCAGGGGGTTGGTTGGCGCTAAGGGGTACCAGCCATAACTAAGGGGATGATTCTTTCATCACTTCCTAAATGCATTACATGTCATTCCCTATAATCTCCACTCTTTGTTTATTACGAGCTGCTCAAACCATGTTCATCAGCACACTGGGATTTGTTGAATTTCCCCTTTATAGAATCACACAATAGGTAAAGGAAAGGTTTTAAAAACTATTTAGTTTTGCCTAATTTTAAAATTACTACTTAGAAGGTAAATATTTTATCCAGTTATGCAGTTTGCTAGTGACGGAGCCAGTATTGAATTCCAGTCTCTTGATTCCCAGGTCAGCGATCTGTCATCTGCCTCATTGAAGTTAAAACAAGTTTCTTAGCAAAAAGTCCTCTTGTGAAATTGCAGCTAAGGAGACCAAATAGTCAAAAAGACAAACGTCTTCAAGTACTTGCATTCCTTCTTACGGGATTCTCTAATCCCAAGTGGCTAAATGTACTAGGAGGAAAACGAGTGACATAATATCAACATTTTCCTATGACAGTAAACATTTTAATCTTAGAATCAATTTTAATGGCGAAACAGTGTTCCAAGCTTTGTATGTACTAACTTTTGTTGACCCAGTCTCCTATCATTGGGCTCATAGGTTATATTTAATTTTTTCAAAGGAGGCATAAATTGACAGTAATTTAGTAGAAAAATTTATTTCCATTTACTCAGTAAGAAAAGCTCTATGTGATCATTTTAGAACTATAAATGGACAAGTGAATACTCCCTCACCCTGTTGCTTCCTGAATCAGATTGGTCAAAGGGCCATTTGTGGCTGTCTGGGTAGGCAGTTGTAAGAGATGCTGTGTTAGCCAGACCTCTCATGATTCCGTTCCCCATTCTTCCTTACCCAGCTCTGCTTTCTCCACTCTTGGCCCTTTCTCAAGAGCACCTGAAAATGAACAAATTCCTGGTAAGTTGTTTAGGGATTTACTTCCCACAGTTTGCAGTGGATTTCAAGAAGTTTACAGTAGTCTGTACATTCAGATGAAATAGTAAAAATATACAAAATTCAGTATCAGAGTATCTGATGTAGTACTAGTACTAGAAAAGTTGACATACATAAGGTTACAGAAATATATTCCTGTAGACTTACTGAAGTTATTCTAGTAAGGCCCAGACAATATGAGATAGGCCTTACACTGGCTATTAGTATGGTTTTCGTGTCATTTATATCCAAACATTTTCTTAGATGATCTTTGAGTAAGTGATCTAAGAGGCACCTTTGCCAAAAACAGCTGTGAAAGAAATGCAAGGGTGTCTTGTGACTTTTATACCTAGGCAAAGCACAGTAATTCCAGAGGGACCAATTCATGATCCGAGTAGGCAGCATTCTGATGATTCTCTATGATCCAGCAGTAAAACCTAGAAGAATCGATATTTCTCAAATAGTGCGCTGTAACTCTTTCTGTCAGCTATACTTTTAACACAGGTTGTACAGAGAACAGTTCAATATTTTGTAGGTAAAACTTGCTTACTTGCTTGTCTCATTTCAACTCACTTCGAGCAGTCTTGTGTCTGCCCCCACCACTCCCATGGATCTGTTCTGGTAAAAGTTAGCAGTCACCTAAATATTTTCAAACCCAGTGTGTATTTTTCAGTCTCTACTTTACCAAACTCTTTGTTGCATTTGGCAGTATGACTGCCCCCTCCCTGAAATGCACTTCTGATAATTTCTGTGATAACACTCCTAAAATTCTCTTTTTAGCTCCGTAATCGTTTCTTCCTTATATCTTTTATACAATCTTCTTTCCTTTTGTTCCATAGACACTGCTATTCCATTGTTAGCCCATTACTCTTTCTTATTTTTTTCACCTTTGTGGCTTTAATTTGCAACTCTTTGTGCTCTGAAGCTTATAGCTTCTTTGGAGAAAGTAATTCGTGGGGGAAATGATATGGGTGATGTGACTACTTCTATTTATGTGTAGGATAGACTACTTCTATTTATGTGTAGGATAGACTACTTCTATTTATGTGTAGGAAGTAGCTAAGTGATGATAGAAGGAAAGGCCTAATTGAATTATATAATAAAATGTTTCAGTATAAAGATGCATGGCAGGTCAAAAAAAGGAAAGGCTGAGGTGACCCAGGATAGTCATGTGAATGGGGTAAGACATAGAGCGGGCCTAAAGGTGGAAGAGGCACTCCTATTTTGTGCTGCTTTATTTGAAATAATCTTAGACTCACAAAAGAATTAGAAAAATCATGCACAAAGTAGCTATATAATGTTCTGTTCACCTAGCCTCCTCTGATCTTTCAGAATCATAGTACAGTGATAAAACCAGGAAATTAACATGAATAGAGTCCTACTATCTATTAAAATCTTATTCAAATTTTGCCAGTTTTCCCACAAATATCCTTTTCCAGTTCAGGGGTCCAGCCTGGGATCCTCCGTTGCATTAAGCTGTCCTGTCTCCTTACCTCTTGCAACCTAGGCAGTCCTTTGTTGCTCATGACCATGACACCTTGCTGGCCAGGTATTTTGCAGGATTCACTGTAGCTTTTCCCTTTATTTGTAATGCCTTTGTCTGACAAGCAGAGCCCTGGCTCTCATTATCTCCCTTAAATTTGTTTATTTGCCCATCCAAGTAAACACATGAGGTACTTTTAAGAATTGCTAATCCACGCCCCATGTGAAAAACAGATTTCCTAAGTAGAGTGTAATTCAGGTGTCCTCAAACTACGGCCCACTGGCCACATGTGGCTCACCGAGGACATTTATCTGGCCCGCCTGGTGTTTTTGCCATCGCTGCCTGTCCTGCTTAGCAGCCGACTCGTCCTGGGCCCACAGTGCACATGTGTGGAATGTGGGCTGTACTCTCCAGTTGCCCTCCAACGGTCTCAAGGACAGTGAACTGGCCCCCTGTTTAAAAAGTTTGAGGACCCCTGAATTGTATAGAGTTCTTTTTATCTTGAGCGTTACAGAATGTAGTCGAAATGTTCTTCTCTACAGTTACTCTGGTTCTTTTCTTCTTCATCCCCTTCACTTTGCTTATGTTATTTATTTTTACATGTTAGGTTTATATGTTACTATTTATATTCATTGGGGGTTGCCCTTCCATATTCTGGCTGATTTTAGTTATTTATTTAGGGGGTAGGTGGCATTACCATAGTTCTAAGAATCAAAACTGTATAGAAAGATAATAAGAGAAGTGCCACTTGCCTTCATGCCTTCTACCCTATTCCCATCTTCCTATTCTTCCATCTGTCCCTGCCTCTCCTCTGAAGGTAGCCAATTCATGAGTTTCTGGTTTATCCTTTTTGGTTTTTTGTTTGTTTTGCACACAGTTGTTACATACATTTTTTTTATATCTTCTTTCTTACATAAGAGGTAGCATATTATAGGTATTGTTTTATACTTAGCTCCTTTCACTTAACAATATAGCCAGGAAATTACTCCTTATCAGTTACTAGAGACCTTACTCATTATTTATGCTTTCAAATGTTGTTTCTGATCACCATCCTCTCTCTGCTCTGAGCTCCAGAATCAAATATCCAACTGCTAGCTGGACATCTCTGCCTCTTTACTCTGCAGACACCTCAAGCACAGAATGGTAAAGATCAATGCATTAGCTTCCTGTGCTCGATTCTTTTTTTGTTTTGTTTTCCTAATCTCCACATATAGTACTAGTATCCAGCCAGCCAGTCATGCAAAAAGATAATCTAGAGTAGGGGACAGCAAATGTTTTCTTTAGAGGGCCAGATAATAAATAATTTTTGGCTTTGTTGGCCATATGGTCTCTGTCAGAGCTACTCAGCACAGCTGTTGTAGCATGAAAGCAGTCATATACAGTGTATGGTCAAATGGGCATGGATCTTGCCCATAGGCTATAGTTTGGCTACTCTTATACTCCAGAGGATTGCCTCTAAAATACAAATTTGGTCATAGAACTCCAGTCTTTGCTTACAAATATCTTCACAGATTTACATTATTCACAATAGTAATCTCCAGAGTGGGGGCTAGAAAGTACCCAAGTGATCCAGTGGGCTTCTCTTCACATTGGTATTTCAGCTAAAAGAGTGAGAAAATAATTAAGCTTTATTGATATTAAGTATAACTTAAAGTAATTCAGAAATACACTCTAATTTCTAAGTAAATGTACATGTTATATGTGCAATGTTTTACTGATATAATATCATAAAAATGTCAAGACTACTGATTATAAAAAAAGGACCCCTCTGTTCTCTGTTGAGTTCCTCATTATCTACTCATATGGAGATATTTGTAGTTCTTGAACTCCCCATGTGTGTTGTGTACCTGTATTTATTTCTTTCTTTCTTTCTTTCTTTCTTTCTTTCTTTCTTTCTTTCTTGCTTTCTTGCTTTCTTGCTTTCTTGCTTTCTTGCTTTCTTGCTTGCTTTCTTGCTTTCTTTTCTTGCTTTCTTGCTTTTTTTCCTTTCTTTCCTTCCTTTCTTTCCTTCCTTCCTTTCTCTTCTCTTCTCTTCTCTTCTCTTCTCTTCTCTTCTCTTCTCTTCTCTTCTCTTCTCTTCTCTTCTCTTCTCTTCTCTTCTCTTTTTCTTTGTCACCTGGGCTAGAGTACAATGGCATCATAATAGCTTATTGCATCTTCATGCTCCTGGGCTCAAGCGATCCTCCTGCCTCAGCCTCCCAAGTAGCTGGGACTACGGGCTTGCACCACCATGCCTGGCTAATTTTTCTATTTTTTGTAGAGACAGTGTCTCACTCTTGCTCAGGCTGGTCTCCAACTCCTGGCCTCACATGATCCTCCCACTTTGGCCTCCCAAGTGCTAGGATTACAGGTGTTAGCCACTGCACCCGACCACTTGTGTATATTTTTTTATTGGTCACATTCTTACAAAACACACTGTTTATATTTCAGTACCAAAATTATTATCCTCTTGAAGAAGTCTGCTAACACAAAATGGAAGTTGCTGTCTCCTTCTGTGATCACCCTTTATCGTGTATATACATCCATCCTTACTCTTTACTGAAGATATATATTTCTATTTCTGTCACCCTGTCAGAACGAATGCTCCTTGAGAGCAAGATCAGTATGTTTTTTTTTTTTT
>VSMD01027715.1:291704-379338 GCA_008750895.1 Mirza zaza | reverse complement strand
TATATGAATGCCTCTGATTTCTGTGTATTGATTTTGTATCCTGAGACTTTACTAAATTCATTTATCAGTTCCAGGAGTTTCTTGGTTGAATCTTTGGGATTTTCTAAATATAATATCATATCATCAGCAAACAGTGAAAATTTGATCTCTTCAGCCCCTATTTGGATACCTTTAATTCCCCTTACCTGTCTGATCGCTGTAGCCAGGACTTCCAGCACTATGTTGAATAGAAGTGGAGATAGTGGGCAGCCTTGTCTGGTTCCAGTTCTAAGTGGGAATGCTTTCAATTTTTCCCCATTCAGTATGATGTTGGCTATGGGTCTGTCATATATGGCTTGTATCATTTTCAGGTAGGTCCCTCCTATGCTTATTTTCTTAAGTGTTCGTATCATGAAAGGGTGTTGAATTTTGTCAAAAGCTTTTTCTGCATCTATTGAAAGAATCATGTGGTCTTTGTTTTTACTTCTGTTTATGTGGTGAATTGCATTTATAGATTTACATATGTTGAACCATCCCTGCATCTCTGGGATGAAGACCACTTGGTCGTGATGTATTATTTTTTTGATAAGCGTCTGGATTCGGTTAGCTAAGATTTTGTTGAAAATTTTTGCATCTATAGTCATTAGGGATATTGGTTTGTAGTTTTCTTTTTTTGTTGCATCCTTTCCTGGTTTTGGTATAAGAGTAATATTCGCTTCATAAAAGCTGTCGGGGAGGTTTCCGTTCATCTCCATCTTGTGGAATAGTTTCTGCAAGACAGGTACTAGTTCTTCTTTGTAAGTGTGGTAAAATTCGGGTGTGAAGCCATCTGGACCGGGACTTTTCTTTTTAGGGAGATTTTTAATTGCTGTTTCTATTTCAGCTGTTGAGATTGGTTCAGGGAATCTATTTCTTCCTGGTTGAGCCTAGGGACGCTATGTGTTTCTAGAAATTTGTCCATTTCCTCCACATTTTCCAATTTGTGTGAATAAAGATTTTTGTAGTACTCATAAATTATATCTTGTATCTCTTTGGGATCAATTGTGATATTTCCTATTTTGTTCCTGATGGAGCATATCAGAGATTTCTCTTTTCTGCATTCGTTAGCCAGTGGTGTGTCGATTTTGTTAATTTTTTCAAAGAACCAACTTTTTGTTTTATTAATCTCCTGAATAGCTTCCCTGTTTTCAATTTTGTTTAGTTCTGATTTGATCTTGTTGATTTCACTTCTTCTGCTGGGTTTGGGGCTGGTCTGTTCTTCTTTTTCCAGCTCTTTGAGTCGTTGCATTAGATTGTCTATTTGTGATCTTTTTGACTTTTGGTAATAGGCATTTATGGAGATAAACTTTCCTCTCAGAACTGCTTTAGCTGTGTCCCAGAGGATTTGAAAACTTGTCTCTCCATTGTCATTTTCTTCATAGAATTTTTTAATTTCGATCTTGATTTCTTCATTTATGAAGTAATCATTTAGTAGGAGGTTGTTTAATTTCCATATTTTTGTGTAGAAATGTGAATTTCTGTTACGGTTGATTTCTACTTTTATTCCACTGTGATCTGAGAAGATACATGGTATGATTTCTATTTTTTTAAATTTCTTGAGGCTTACTTTGTGTCCTAGGATATGGTCAATCTTAGAGAATATCCCGTGTGGTGATGAGAAGACATATATTCAGTGGATTTTGAGTAGAATGTTCTGTAAATGTCAGTCAGACCCAATTGTTCTAGAGTTTTGTTTAAGCCCATTATTTCTTTATTAATTTTCTGTTTGGAGGATCTGTCTTGTGCTGTCAGTGGGGTGTTGAAATCTCCGGTATTATGGAATTGCTATTAATCCATTTGCTTAGCTCCAGTAAGGTTTGCTTTATGAATCTGGGTGCACCTAAGTTGGGTGCATATATATTTAAAATTGTTATCTCTTCTTGTTGAACTGTGCCCTTCACCATTATATAATGACCCTCTTTGTCTTTCACTACTTTTGTTGGTTTAAAAACTAAATCGTCCGAAATTAGAACTGCCACGCCAGCCTTCTTTTGGCTTCCACTTGCTTGGAATACTGATCTCTACCCTTTTATTTTTAGTCTCTATGCATCCTTGCAGGTTAGATGTGTTTCCTGAAGACAGCATATACTTGGCCTGTATTTTCTTATCCATTCAGCCAGCCTATGTCTGTTGAATGGAGAGTTTAAGCCATTCACATTTATTAAGAGAACTGATAGGTGAGGTAGATTACTGTTCATTCTGTTGGGTTGGATGTTGTTGCTATGATTTCCGTCTTGAGACATTGTAGTATCTGGCCTTTAATCTTTGGGTTTTGGTTGTTTTTATATTCGTGGGTTATTATTATGGTGTTCCATGCATAATGCTGTTTTGAGTACTTCTTGTAGGGCTGGTCTTGTCTTGGTGAATTCTCTGAGCCTTTGCTTGTCTGAGAATGTCTTTATTTCTCCTTCGTATACGAAGCTTAGTTTTGCAGGGAATAAGATTCTAGGCTGGGCATTGTTTTGTTTCAGAAGAGTGAGAATGGGGCCCCAGTCTCTCCTTGCTTGTAAAGTCTCATTAGAGAAGTCTGATGTTATTCGAATTGGCTTTCCCTTGTAAGTTACTTGCTTCTTTCGTCTTACTGCTCCTAGAAGGGCCTCTTTAGTTGATATTTTGGTCAGTCTGATGACTGCATGTGGTGACGTCTTCCTATTTGCATTGAATCTCCCAGGGGTCCTCTGAGCTTCTTGAACTTGTATATTGAGATTATTAGCAAGGCCTGGGAAATTTTCCTGTATTATATCTTCAAATAGCGTGTCCAACCCGTGAGTGTTGTCTTCTTCCCCTTCTGGTAACCCTATGACCCTCACATTAGGTTTCTTCACATAATCCCATAGCTCTTGTAGGCTGTGCTCTTTTCTCTTGTTTCTCTGCTCTATTTCTGTGACTGATTTATTTAATTGGAGGGTGTTATCTTCAATCTCTGAGATTCTTTCTTCTGTTTGGTCTACCCTGTTCTTGAGACTTGCCACTGTATTTTGTAGTTCCCTGACTTGATTCTTCATTTCCAGGAGTTCGGTTAAACTTTTCTTCATTGTGTCTATTTCTTTAGTGAACTTTTTTTCTAGATTTTGGAGGCTTTTTGTGGTTTCTTTGTGCTGGTTATTGAGTTGTTCTTGCAGGTCAGTGAGTATTCTTACGATCCACATACGAAATTCCTCTTCTGTCATTTTGGTTGCCTGATTTTGGTTGGTATCCGTTTCTAGGGGGCTGGGGCTCCTCTTTGGGAGTGTGTTTTCCGATTGGTTCTTCATATTTCCTGAGTTCCTTCGCTGATTTCTTCCCATGTCGATCAGTTGTTGTTTCTTTTCTTTAGGTTTTTGTTTTGGTATTCACACGCCTTGTTTAGTTTCTGAGCTGGCAGGTGGTGTCTGTGGGTGAGATTCGACCACTCTCTGTATAATGAGTCAGTAGGTGTCGTGAAAAGGGTGTGCAGGATGCTCTCCTTGTCAGTAGGTGGCGCTTGCTTGAAGGAACAGGCTACGCTGTTGTTTTTGTGTCCTGTTATCAGCTCTTGTTCCAGTAGAGAGAACTCTAGTGCCTCAGGTGGTGGGTGGGGCCCTGGGACTTCAAGGTGTGTCCTTTTCTCCCCTTCAGTGAGGGCTGGTCTAGGAGAGAGTCTGGGAGGAGCTGAGTTGGGTAAGCCCACCCTCAGGCACCACCAATATGATCAGCAGGGGTCAAAGTTCTGTTCTATGCTTCCAGGCAAAGCTGACAGGGAGGGGCTGGAATGGCCCCGCTCAGTCAGAGAGTCTGCGTGTGGGTGTGGGGCTGTACGAGACCTGCCTTCTGGAGCGGGCCTGGCCTCTTTCCACCGTCCCCAACTCCACGGCTACTCCTGGGCCTCTGTCAGCAGGTCAGACCACATGCCACCAGGCCTCGCCTGACTGTGATGCCGGGGGGGAGGTTCCCTGCGCAGGAACGCCACCTGGGCTGGGTGCACGGCCTCCCTTTGGGGGGGGTTGCCCTCTAGGATGCTGAACTTCCCCTGAAGGCACACACACCTCAGCAGGCTGTTCACGTATATCCCTCTGTGCCCTGGGCAATGCGAGGCCTCGGTGCATGGGATGTGGTCCGCAGGTCTGACCTCTGGGTCCCAGAGTTCAAACTTTGTCCCCACTATGGAGACGAGTGCCTGTCCCAATTCACCCACAGGGAGCCCAAGCTCAGTCTATGTCTCTCAACCTCAGGCTCTGCCCCGTTCTCCTGGGATCACCGTGCCAGCAGCACCTGGGAGGGCTGGGGGGCAGAGAGCTCACAGTCTGAGTTCCCCTTAGTCAGCTGTAGGGCCCCAAAAGGGAAGGTCCCGTTCCCTGGAGGTACCTTAGGCTGGTGGCTATATTGTCTCTCTGGGCAGCCACGGGTAGGGTTTGGGGAGGGGAGGAGGAGGCAATATAGCGTCTGCCGCGCGGCTCGGGTCTGTGCACATGGAGGTGCCCCGAGGGAGTTGGGAGCCTGGTGCCACGTCTGCTACTGGCTTACTGCTCACTGGCGGCGGTTGTCGCTGGGCTGGTGTCTGCAGGTCCCTCCAGTTGCTGGGGAGCCCACCAGCAGTCCGGGATGCAGGGGAGGGGAAATGGCAGATCCACCTACCCTTCCCGCTGGTCTCCGGGCTGCTCCGGGGGTCCCAGCTTCCAGTTCTCCTCCACGACCTCCTCCCGTGGAGTCTCCCGTGGTCTCAGGTACTCCTCCTGCCAACCCTCATCCGATGTAGGCTCGTCTTCTTACTTCTTTCTTCTAATTTCTGCTAGAATCTGTCTTTTCTTCAGAGACACTCTGTCTGGCTGTGTTTCTCATCCGCCATCTTCTGGGCGGGGCTGGAACACTGTTCTTAAACTGCTCCTCCAGCACGGGGGTGGGGTTCAACTAGGGGTCCTCTGGATCCCGGTCCTGCCCTGTGGCTGCGGGGAGTCGTGAGTTTCATTTAAATGTTCAAATACTTTTCAGTTACGTCAGTATTCATAAAATAGTGGCTTACCCAGAGTTGCCCTTTTAATACCATAATGAAATGGAAACAAAAAGGAAAAATGCAGATTTTTAGCAAAAAGAGAATGATAATTAAAGGCTCTAGAGTTTTAAACTATAATGCATTTAAATCACAAAATGGATTTTGACTCTCATCTCAGAACTGGCTTAGAAATCTATCTATTAAAATATTGTCAGGAGATTACTCTGTCAGAGCTGGAGAAAAATAAAAGATGTGAGCACACAAAATTACAGTAATTTAAATCTGATATGTTTCTTTTAAATTTTTTTCAGAAATGATTTTTCAGACTGAAAATTATTCTAAATTGTACGGTTTCTTTTAATAGTGACCTTGAAATTTTGTTATCCAAATGAGTTGTATCTATTATTTTAAAATTTTTAACATGATCAAGAAATATTTAAATCAGACATTCCCATGAGGACAGATCTGGTTTTATTTTTGTTCAAAAAATTAGATTACAATTAATATAATACATAGTTTCTATCTTCAGAAAACACTTCATCCTTTTCTGTATCTGGTATGTACAATTAGATAATGTGTACTGAACAGCAACAGCTGTAAAATATTCAGGAAGATGAATTGCTTCATATAAATTAGAGATGGTAAAGCTTGATTAGTTCACTTTGGGTTAATGCATCTTGAGAGTCTCTCTGTAATTCTATGAAAAATAATATCTGTAGTTATACATTAGAATTAATTCACCCTAGAAAATGAATAACATAGAAAATACTATGTCACTTGTTCATTTCCATTAAACAAGGTGTTTCTTATAACTTGCTAATATGAATTTTACAAGGTAATTTAAGCCCAAATAAAGCCTTAATTTACAAGCTAAATATTTAGACTAAACTTAGACCCTTAATTCAGTATTAATTTTATGTAAAAATAAATTTTATTAAATAAGACAATGGACAAAAATTACTTAAATTTATAAGTTCCTCTCTCTGTATATATTTTTGTTATTATTATCAGCCAGTGCTGTAGAAAAACAGAGACCAAATATAAAACAAAATGAATCCACTGTTCTTTAGCTTTTGAATCAATGTTTTTTATCTGTGGTTTATCACAGAATAAACTATTCTATTGTCATTAGTAAAAACTTTTCTTTTAAATATGTTTATATAATTTGGTAGCATACATAAATGTCTATTTTAATTTCCGGCTACACTATGCCATTAACTGTTAGATTATGTCTTATTTCTGGCTTTTTTCACTTAAAATAAGATTTTTATTTGTTGGGAATGGTTTTGTTGTAATATTTGGAATATACATTTTAAAAGTCAATTTTGTATGCAGAATGTTTTGCTGGTTAGAAATATCCACTCATTTTGTTTTTGTTTGCATTGTTTAAAAATTAATATATAAAAATATGAGCAATGATCTAGAATGAAATATGCAGATTTGAGAAAACATTAATATACTCTAATAACTTCATGTAGTACATGAAGATATTTGAAAGTTATTTTCACTTGTCTCCTAAATAAATCATATAATCTTATGATGTAGAAGGAGTAATTTTACCTCTTTGGAACTGTAGTTCTTACTTTTTGCTCTTCTAATATTGGAGCATCAAAGAAAGATGCTCCTATATGGATCAAGAATAGTTTTGTTGTTGTTTTTTCAATCTCATTTTTAATAATTTCTGAAGCCAAATTATTGATATTTAGTTGTCCACTGAAACCAAGGTCTATATTTGTAATTTGTGCTCCAATAGATAATTTGAATAATAATTTTTAGAAAATAGAAGTATGAGGAATAAAAAAATAGTAAGGCCACAGGAAAATATTAGAATTGTCTTTCCTTTTTTCCTATATTAATACTAAAGATTTGTTATCAAGAAAATACCACATGTGGAGGAGGAAATCTGATATTCTATAAGCCAAGATATAAATCCATATGATGAAACAATGACCATGACAAATGACTTGCTCCTTCCAATGTTCATGAAGGAAATTTCATTACTTCCTGTAGATGAATGTCCTATCTGGCTAGTGACCAAGGACAGAGCATCAGTTATTACTACTTCTAGTTGTAGAGTATAGTGATGATAAGTGAGAAAATTATCTGTCTTTTAAGAAATAATGAAGACTCACGAAAAATATGCATGAATAAGTGAACAAAAACTTACCACATAAAAATAAATGGAATTAATGTAAATCAGGACAAAAGCATGAGCTAAAAATAGCTAGAGTGATGTTTGCAGTAAGAGATTAAATAATATAGAACCATGTATGATACTCAAACTAATTACGGAACATTCTATTGAAATTAAATTTGCCAAGATAAAGTGGATAGAGAATTAAGGAACTTACATCTATAAAGAATCTATATTTGGTTATCCAGTTTTCCCAGCACCATTTATTGAATAAGGATTCTTTTCCCCAGTGTATGTTTTTGTCTGCTTTGTCAAAGATTAGATGGCTATATAAGGATGGTTTTATATCTGGGTTCTTTGTTCGGTTCCACTGGTCAATGTCTCTGTTCTTGTACCAGTCCAAAGCTCTTTTAATTACTATAGCCTTGTAGTATAGTTTGAAGTCTGGTAAATTGATACCTCCCATTTTGTTTTTATTGCCTAAAACTGCTTTTGCTATATGTGGTCTTCTCTGGTTCCATACGAAGCATAAAATTACTTTTTCTATATCTTTGAAAAATGATGATGGTATTTTGATAGAGATTGCCTTGACTCTGTAGCTCACTTTGGGTAGTATAGACATTTCAACAATGTTGATTCTGCTGACCCATGAGCATGGTATGGTCTTCCATCTGTTTACATCCTCTGCTATTTCCTTCTTCAGTGTTTCATAGTTCTGCCTGTAGATGTCTTTTACCTCCTTAAATATATTCCTAGGTACTTTATTTTCTTTGTTGCTATTTTGAAGGAAATTGAGTCTTTGAGTTTGTTCTCACTTTGGCTGTTATTGGTGTATATGAATGCCTCTGATTTGTGTATATTTTTTTGATTAATGGCTACAAAAATACAGTTTAAGTGAATAAGTATTATTATAATATTCAATAGTACTGTAGGGAAATAGTAGTTAACAATAATTCATTGTATATATCAAAATACCTAGAAGAGTAAAATTGTAATGTTCCCAACACAAACAAAAGATAAATGATTATGGTGATGGATATACCAATTACTCTGATTTGATCATT
The DNA here is from genome assembly GCA_008750895.1 of Mirza zaza. Classification (NCBI taxonomy): domain Eukaryota; kingdom Metazoa; phylum Chordata; class Mammalia; order Primates; family Cheirogaleidae; genus Mirza; species Mirza zaza. The sequence goes on along the minus strand of VSMD01027715.1, from coordinate 371,174 downwards.
AAACATTGGATGTATCCTAATATCAAATATACCCCCAAATTATGTACAACTATGATATATAATTTAAAAATACAGAACTAAATATATTTTATAAACCATACTATTTAAGCATAATATCTGAGTGGAACTTTATTAATTTACTCAGTTTTGATTATCTACAAGAAAGGAGTTTATGAGATATAATTATATTTCTTAAATTAAATTAGTTAATTATAATTTTTATAAGGAAGAAAGGATTATCAATAAATATTTTACTATAAATTGTCAGTGTGGACGATAATGAAAAAATATAAAACTTGATTTTTTTGTTGAAAATGTATAAGTCTTTCTGTACTCAGAAGTAGTTCTTGCAATCACTAAAATATGTTGTTAATGCTTTGACTATGTTATATATTTTAAAATAATTTTATAGACATTTCTCAGTATTGGGAAAAGTGACATTTTCTAGTAAATATTGCCAAATATTACCTGTGTTTTTGAAATATCACCTTGTAACTCTTTCTTGCTTTAAGCACATCTGTCTCCTCTGAGCACTGTTCTTGATTTTGTCCTTCCAACTTCAAGGCATAAATTCAGAATAATAGCAAATATCAATTTTTTTCACACGTAAAAATCTTTGGGTTTCCTGAATAGGCATTCTAAAAATAAAGTTTTACTATAGCTATTTATAAAAGGAATGAAATAAAAAACAATTAAACGTGCTTGGCTTTCTTTAAATTTTAATTATTTCAAAAACTCAAAGTTATTTCGAGGGTTCCTTTGTTTACCAACTTATAATGAAAGAGAAAAAAGTGAATGAATTAAAATTAAAAATCCTAGATTAATTATGTATTTGTAAAATATAATAATCTAACCATGTTGCATGATTATGTCCTTCTTTTATTGTAGGAAACCTTAACCAAAGGTTAAAATGTATTCTAGGCTAAGTGAAACATATTAAATTTTATTTGCAACGACAGGATCAATACTATCTAAAAATCCTCCTTATTGAATATGCTAAAAAACTGGGGGCATACATAGAATACCTTGTGTGATAGATTAAATGTCTAGAGATGTAATCTTATAAATTAATTATGTGATACTACAATAGAGGATTCACTAGATTGGAAGCATTTTCTCAAATATTGCAAATTAGGCAACTCAAATTAAAGAGAAATATCACTTGGTTACATTAAAGAAAAGACCTAAGAAGACTATAGAACATGTAAATTATGTTTCAAATGTAAATAATACTCTTTGTTTTATGACAGGCAACTGCTATCAGTATAGATAATTCAAAGTAAAATCATCAACATCAGTAACAATAAGGTATGTTGCTGGTAATGGTCAAAGCAATAGCCATTTAAAAAAATGATACATGAGTTGATTTTTGTATATGGTGGGAGGCAAGGATCTACTCTCATTCTTCTGCATATGGATATTGAAATTTCCCAGTATCATTTATTGAAAAGACTATCTTTTCCCCAGTGTATGTCCTCGACACCTTTGTCAAATAGCTGGCTTTAGATGTGTGAATTTATTTCTGGGCTTTCTATTCTGTTTCAATGGTCTGTGTGTCTGTTTTTTAGGTCAATAGTATGCTGTTGTGATTTCTATAGCTTTGTAGTTTATTTTGAAGACAGTATGATGCCATCAGATTTACTCTTTTTGCTCAGAATTGTGTTGGCTTCATGTGGTCTTCTGTAGTTCCATGTGAATGTTACAGTTGTATTTTTCTCACCACAAAGAAATGATAAATGTATGAGATGATGTATACACTCATTACTCTGATTTGATCATTATACAACAGATATGTGTATCAAAACATCAAATTATACTCCATAAATATGCCTAATTACCATGTGTCAATTAAAAAGTAAATAGAAAAAAATCATACATGATTGTAAAACATAGATTGCATTATAGGGAAGATCTGGATTTTCCCATCTTCAAAAGATAATTAATTTAGCTTAAGCTAAAGAATTATGGAAATTGGTGGCAGAAAAAAAGCAAAAAAGGTGGATCTGCTGGCAATCTACTAAAAGGGTACTAAAGATTAAAACAGAAACCACAATTTGCAAAATGAACACTCCCAGTCTGTCAAAACAGATAAATTGTAACAAATTTATCCATGACATGCATCATAGAATATCTAAACTTGAACTCTTGAAACCAGCTCTTTCACACCTATATGTGTCCCAAATAAAACCACAGATAATATGACAGTACAACTTGCCTGAAGATTACAACTCCCATCCATCAACGGCCCTTAAGGTTTGCACAAAGTTCCTCCATTGGCATTCTCCTGTACTGCTCAGTAATCTGAATGCAGGTAATCTAGATATAATCCAATAATACAAGTATGTTTCTTGATCTTTGGCTTGATGATCTTTGGCTTTATATGTTATTCAATTAAATCTGAAAGCTCAACTCAGCAATCAATAGGAATAGTATCAATATATAGAACCAATATTTGATCGTTACATTTTTATTGAAAAGAAAGCCACACTGGTTAAATTTGACTTCCCTTTATGTTTAGCTTTCACACAATGATGTGCTTTGAAGAACAAAGTTATCTTTAAGATTAGTCATAAGACTTTTCAAATAGATAATCCTTTCTTTGCTCTTTCCCCTAGGATAAACCATTTTCATTGTCATAGTACTGACAGATAATTATTTTATTGGTAAAAACCATGACTCAGATAAAATGTCACAGGTAATTTTTTAAAAATAACTGTTACAATTTGAGCTTTCATAAACTGCTGATACATAACCTGTCATTTGGGGGAATAATAAAATGATAATTTTCTAAAAAAGTTAGCAATTTTTAAAATATTATTTTCTAAATTCATAAAACTTCACAATAGTAATGAACACTAAAAAATATCCATTTTTTTCTTAAGATACCAAACAGACATACATTTTGTTTGAGAATTTAAGAATAGATCAACTTCTTTTTCAGTTAATTAGAATGTATAGTGTATATGTGTGCCTTGAAGTTGCAAGTTTGCTTTTCTGTTTGCTTTGGACTAAATTTTGACATTCCAGTGTAATTTTATATATTATCACAAACTGATCCAGAAGCATTGTTTGGTAAATATCTTCATTGGAATGTTATATATCTCTAGGATCCTGGAAACCCATTTTGAAATTGGATTATGGAAACTTTCTATTTTATTAAGTTATGTAAATCTGCTATAATGCTTTCTTGATCATGATAATTACAGCTATCTATTTCACACATCTAGGAAATGGGTGTTAACATGAATCTGCACTCATGTGAAGGTTTACAGTTGATGCTGAAAACAAATGAGAATGTATGTAATTATATGTTTCATTCAGTGAAAATTTATTTAATAATTCTTTATTATGACGAAAGCTACATGTAACAAGTTAATAATACATTGTAGTACATAATCTGAAGGGAAATACTTATTTTTATAATTTAACATTATTTCAATTGGCAGAAAAGAAAATTATGCCACATACAAAAATAAACTTTTTAAAATTTTATAATGCTTTTATATTTTTAAAGAGTTCTTTTTCTCTAGAAATATTTAATATGGCTTTTTTTTTTTTTTGAGAAAGGATCTCACTCTGTTACCCAGTATACAGAGCAGTGGTGTCATCATAGCTCCCTGCAACCTCAAATTCCTGGGCTCAAGTGAGACTCTTGCCTCAGCCTACCAATAGCTGGGAGTACAGGTATGTACTACTTTGCACAGCTAATTTTTGTATTTTTTTGTAGAGACATGGTCTCACTATGTTGCTCAGGATAGTCTTGAACATCTGGCCTCTCGTGATCTTCCCGATTTGGCCTCCTAACGTGCATGAGCCACCACATCTGTCAGGATTTTGATACTTAAAATTATAGGTGACCGTTCAACTTATTTTTTATAAAATCTCATGTTTTGTGATAATAAAAAATATGTTTCTTGAAAAACATGACAAGAAACTTTATTTTTTACATATCAAATGGATTGCTATATTCAGAATCTGAGTCAAGTCACCAAAATGTCAGGGTGGAAGTCTGCCCTAGGTTCTTGGTGTGGTCTTGGCTGAAGAATGATCATCCATACCAAAGTGTGAAGTCCAGACTATTATCCCAGTCCTCTGACTCCTTTCTTCGAAAAATCACCAGCAAGGCCAATATGTTGGAGTACCTCAGGCAGTGAGTGATTTTGCAAGAGCAAAATTTATTATAGAATAAAACAGGTCTGTCTCTGCAAGTGGAGAGAAACAGAACAACTCACTCATTGACCCACTCAGTTCTTACTGACTTCTCAGATTGTTTTCTTTTATTAGCCCAGTCTGGAGGAGGGATCTTGGTAGGTGTAGGATATTATAAATGATCAACAGGTATTCTCAAAACTCCATCTGCATATAGGATCTCCCTTTAAGAAAGCCTACCTGGAGTGAAGAGGCATGAACCCCCAATGCATATTCAAGCTAATGGCATAATTACCCTTAGGTTACTCTAGCTCACTTTCTAAATCTTATCACACCTGGCCTGGCCTGGCCTGGGAATTCCTAGATTTATAAAGCATTCTCTCCTTCTCCAGTTGTAGCAGTTGCTCAGAATAGGATTGAGGGTGGGGCAACACCAAAATGGAGTGCCCGCCCTTATCCTTCTTCCCAGGTAGAGCAATTGCTAGAAACAGCACCAAAACAGGGAATCTTAACTGGGAATGAGAACAATTAATCTTCACCTATAGGTTAAATAGAACTCTGATATAATTTGAGTGACATCATAAGATCCATGGTTAGAAAAATCTATCACTTACCTGACCATAATTAGCACTATCAGTTAATCATTCCTTGTGTCAGGAAATATCAGCTTGTCAGATGCCTCAGAGAAAGAAGAAAGAAGTTATAAAAACTATCTTACAAATTAAAGTTCCTATGAATGAAACATTCATATTTTAGTGTGAAATAAAGGTGAGTTTCTAAAAGGACTCATTATAAGCAAGAAAATAAAGACATATACCAGTAATACAGTTAATATAAATTCACACACTATTAGCATATGTATCTTTCTAACTTATGAATTCTACTTGTTTAATTTGGCAAGAAAATGCTAAATGTGTGTGTGTATATATATGTGTGTATGTGTGTATAAATATATCCATCATTATTTTCATCAAATACTAATTGACTCAGAAAGCCATGATCAGATACCAAACCTGCTAATTATGAGTTGGGTCATGTTGGATCTTATCTAGAGAAGGATAGCCTTCTCTTGGATCTTATGTATAAAATGGAAATAAATTAAGGGAGAGCATAGATGTGATATATATTATATGTGGGTTTGAATACTAAACAATGTATGCTCTTTGAACTTCAAATTCAGACACTTATTTTTTTTAAGAACAGGATTGATTTATTTATTAGGATTTATTTCAACTTGGTCTTTCTCTTTTTAAGTAAACAGGAACATTATATATTTATTCAGGTAAACTAAACATACATACTATAAAAGAATATATCTGTATGGAGCACAAGCATGTATCTGTTATGCAACCTAATTAATAAGACACAGAGTAGAACAAAAGATAGGGTTTCATGATGACTCTGGTTTTGTCGTTTTAAAGCAAAGACCAAATTACAAGTCACACTGTGGATCTATCTATTGATTAGCTTGCAGAGGTGGTGCTGAGACATGAGCACATTAATTAAACTGTCGTAGAGGATGTTAATTATCCTTATTGCTCAATTCAGCTTTGTGTGTATTTTGTCTGAGTGTACGTGTTGGGGAGTGGGTACTACAACAAAAAGAATGAATAGCTCTATTACCACTATTGTGGTTAATTAAAAACTGAGACAAGAAGAAATGATTATTTCCTATTTTATCCTGTTTTTCTGTTAATTTGTTTTAAAAAGTTATTTACCAACCACAAATGAAATACTTGGTGGTTGTTAGAATGTACTTATCTTCCTCAAGTTAATATTGGATATTTACTTACACTTTTTTAAAGCTCCAATATTCTTGAGGTACACATAATTTGATGATTTTATTTAAAAGATACAAGAAATACAATGCTAAGAAAATAGGATTAATTTTGATGCTAAAGAATAGACTTTTTTGTTATATGGGAATAAAATAGATATAAAAGAAGCAATAAATTACCAACAATGAATCATTCTTTTATATCTGGAGGGAGGAATAACCAATAAGTATGTTAAGCAATTATGGATTTTTGGTTGGATTTGTTATGAAACTAGTCTCCTAGTTATGGACAGTACATTTTATTGGGTATATGAAACTGAGTACCTTAAAGGTATTTAAAATCCTAAAATATTAGATTCTAGAACAGACACTGAATGATTACTCCAATTCCCTTATTTTACAGATGTACAAACAAATATAGAAGGTTTAAAGGCACAACTGGGAATGAATGTCTTCTGTTGTCTTCCCCAACTTATTCTAAGAAAGTCTTTTTAAAATGACATATACTCTTTTAAATCTCATTAAGAAAATTGATTTCATCATTTTAAGTGGATGTGGTATAAAGAAAGCCTTAAGCTAACTATATTTTATAAGAATATAAAGCTAACTATATTAAGCTAACTATATTTATTAAGTTTATTAACTATATTTATTAAGCTAACTATATTTATTAAGCTAACTATATTTATATAGTTAATAATATAAATTTATTAATTTATATTATTAACTATATATTATTAATATTAAGCTAACTATATTTTATAAGAATATATTTATAAAATTGTATTACAGTATTCATTTAAATTTAATATTTACTGATAGGATATATTAAGAAGACACATTTTTACTTTCTCCAATTTTTTTCTCAGATTAATAGTTATTTTCTCATATAAATTTTACTTTCCCCAATTAAAAATAATACATTTTATGTAATTTACTTAGTACATAAGAGCTTTACATCGTCTCTCCTCCAAACTTGATCAAATCCTCTTTCTCACACATGCTGTAGCACCATACAATGTATTGCCTAGAAACAACAATGATTGAATACCAAATTCTGTGGTTCAAAAATTTGGGCTACTGTTCTCAGCTGGGCTCATCTATGCCAGTGCTAAGTTGTGGTCAGCCAAACGGTTCAAATTCTGGTTCTTGGATTAAATCACAAGGATTACTGAGCCAGTGGTCCCTTCTCATCTAGTGAATTATCCAGGATTTCATCATATGGTGGTGATAGGGTAGGGTCTAAGAATACCAAGAGATAGGACAAGTCCCAGTACATAAGTAATTCTCAATCTCTGTTTATGCCATTTTTCCTATTGTCTCACTGCTCAAATAATATGAGATGGGCAACCGCATATTATACATGTAAGATCACAACCTACACTGCAAATACAGGAAAACATGAATAAACTGGGGGTCACTACTAAACAATCTATTGTAGTATGCTTCTAGCACCAAGAATGCACCTATTCCCTCATGTATTCATTGTCTTACAAAACCACTAAAATTCTTATATAATTAAAGTATCAGGTTTAAAGTCTGGAATCATGTAATACACTGTGATACTGCATGTGGTTGAGACATCACGATAAAAAGATGCATTATCTGCTCTATGTAAACCCAATTTATGACGGTGATACAGGATGCAATAACTGTAGGAAATGTTACCATTTGGAAAGGAGGAAAAAAAGGACCATATGCATTCCCTGATCCATAGCAATTCTGAAATCACATTGGGAAAACATGTCATATTTTCCTATTTCAGGGACAAGGATTCTCCTTGATCAGGCCCTGTTCTGTTTCCTGTGACTGACTGACTCCCAGTTTTTTTCATGTTTCTTGGTTCTATCTTCTGAGATTTTCTTTCTTTTTTTTCATACTCCATAACTATTTCTGGAGAGATCATTGGAAAAAATTTCCTTAGAGAAAATTTTTACCTACTTCTTTCTCATAAAGCTGAAGAATCAAAGAATTTTTGAAATTTGAACAGTAGCAGTGCCTTTCAATAAAGACCGCCAAAATATTTGTTGGCACAACTCTATTAAACATTTTATGAGTTATCTATGAATCTGATTTCCAACAACTTTTAACTCAAAAGACACATCAGACATATTTTGGAGAATTGCCTCCAGATATATTAATTGATACAGTGGGGATTTAGGCTGCAGAGGAGCAAATCTTTTAAGATGTCTAGTGAATTATTGTCTAATTGAGAATATCTAAGAAGTGCTGACTTTAATCTTTCAGAAGTCTTAACAAAGGAACTCAGTCAAGTCATTGATTTGATGTACTCCCCTAGGTTGTATTTTACCTTAAAATCTTTAGTGTATTTATTTATCTTTGTAAAAGTTTGTTAAGGCTACCTTAACAAAGTATTACAGATTAAGTAGTTTAAACAACAGAAATGTATTTTCTCATACTCCTGAAGGCTGGAAGTCTGAGATCAAAGCATCGTTAGAGTCAGATTCTTCTGAGGCAGGGGTCCTCAAACTACAGCCCGTGGGCCACATGCAACCCGCCGAGGACATTTATCTGGCCTGCGGGGTGTTTTTGCTGCTGCCTGTCCTGCTTAGCAGCCGACTTATCCTGGGCCCACAGTGTGCATGTGTGGAATGTGCGCTGCACTCTCCAACAGCCCTCCAATGATCTGAGGGACGGTGAACTGGCCCCCTGTTTAAAAAGTCTGAGGATCCCTGTATCTGAGGCCTCTCCCCTTGGCTTGTAGATGGTTGTCTTCTACCTATGTCTTCATAGTTTTATTCTGTACTTACCTGTGTCTGAATTTCTCCTTCTTATAAACACACCAATCATATTGGAATAGAGCCTACCATAATGACCTCGTTTTCTATTAGTTACCGCTTTAAAGAATTTATGTCCAAATAAGATCACATTCTGAGGCACTGGGAGTTAGGACTTCATAAAAATCTGGGAGGACACAATTCGGTTCATAAAATTTTTTATGCTAGATCAACTGAAAAGAAGAAAAAAAATATTTCTCAACCCATCAAACCCTATCCTATCTATAGTCCCTTAGAATCTTGCTTGCAAATCAGCCATTACTTATATTTGCTTACGTCTTTTTTGTCTTTTTTTGTGCTTTACCATACTTATTGACAATCATTCAGCTTACCTCTTCAACATTCTGCCTGGAGATATCCTTGCCTACATTTGACAGTTTAGATGGTACAATTTTATCTTCAAAGTACCACAGGCAAATGATTTTTTAACTGTTTCACAGCTATGTATCAGGAATTGTCATTTTACCAGCTTACTATAGCAGTCTCCTCAATGCTTTGCCAGTCTCTGTCTGCCACCTTGTAGCAAAGCCAACATCACTCATTCTAGGCATTTTTATAAATAGCAACTAACTTCTATGTACTGATTTCAATCCTACACATAAGGAATTTGAGCATCTGTGGATTTTTTGTATCCATAGAAAAGTCTTGGGACCAATCCTGGAGAGATCCCAAGGGAAAACTGTAGGTCATCTAAGGCTATGTAACAGATTATCCCTATATTTAGTGTCTTGAAACACCAATGATTTGCTTTGATCATTATTATTTCATTGTGGCAATTTTGGCTGAACTCAACTGATTGGTTTTTTCTTGAGTAGGTTCATTTATGTGTGTTCATTCTATGGCCAGCTGTAGTTAGCTAGGTGAGCATGCTTCTGATGATTGTTAGCGTCAGGCAACTGGGCTACATTTCTGTAATGATTTTATAGGATTCTGCTCATGGAAGCAGTGGCAGAGATCCTAAGGACAGCAAGGGGGAGACCAAAGCCCAATGACCTAATCTTTTTCTTCAGTCTGCAGTTTTGTCATCTTTGCTATTGTACCAATGGATTAAGTCAGTATATGGCCAGCCTAGTCAGAGTGCAACCAACCAAAAATGTGGGTTAGGATAATTAATGATAGGAAAGTTAAAACAAAATACAATAATCAAATCATTTAGTGTGGCTCCATGATATGTTCCCATTCCACTTTATTCAGATCCATTAATGGGACGACTGACATGTACCTTGCCTCAGACATAGGAAAATGCATCTAACTCCGAAGATCTATTCAAAAGCCAGAAGCACAAAGTTCACTTAAATTGAGCCCTCTATATTCACTTTTTGTTTGTTATACTTTTGTTCATGTGCTTTAATGAATTTCCAAATAATTTTGCAGTGATTTTCTCTTCATTGCTCATGGCCTCATAAACTGTGACTATTTAAACCCTAGTCAATATTCAGTAATAAGTATTTGCATATTATTTAAATAAGGGTATGCATACTTTGAAAAGTACTAAATCTTATGGCAGTTTGAGCATTATGGAAATGTAGTTTGTTATTTCTTTAGGACTGAGGAATTTTTCTGTGTATGGCATATTTGTAGGAATTATTAATAGATGTTTTATTTTAAAATGGCTAGGATTAACCAAGAAACATCCCTAATAAAGGGGATAAAAGCATGACTTTGTGGCAGTAATTTTTTGTTTGCCTGTGACTTTCCTAATGAGTATAAGCTTCCAAATTAAATAGAGAGATACCATAAATATGGGCAGAATTTCAATCTGTTTCAATATATGAAATGGTATTTCTTTATGCTTCCTCAAATAGTCTGATTTGAGTATAATTCATAAGAATTATTCTTTCCTAGTATTTCATAACAACTTAAAGGACAGCTTGAAAGTCCTTTACTTACCTACTGAAAAATTTTTTAACTTCTTGAATGGAAGCAATGAATCAGAGGACAAAACTCTGTGAAGTTAAGTGCTTTACAATAACTCTCTTATGCAAGTCTATTCTGAAAGTATACATTTCTTTACCAGTAGTATTTTTTCTAAAGGATTAGATAATATACAGTATTAATTCAAAATGAATTCGCTTCTACATCATGTGGGTGATGGAATGAAGTAAATAAAATAATATCTTACCTGTAACACTGAGATAGTCACATTCCTTTGCTATTGTTTGTCATGGCCGAGAGACAGAGCTTTCCAGAAGAGGGCATGCTTTAAACTTGTGAGCAACTGAGAAGTGTGCATACAAATAAGTCATGAAAAAGGTACCAAGGCACACAAGTTAGCTGTTTCACAGAGGAAGTGACAAAGCTCCATCTTAAAAATTTAACAAGGGGAAGAGATGTCAACTGATCAAATTTCCAAGAGCTCTTAAATTACATGAGCAACATAGTAATACACAAGGTTATTTTGAATAGTTTGAGCATCATTGACATCAGTGGAATGCTATTCATTTAGTTATTAGATGTAATACCATAATGTGTTGAATAAATAGCCTGTCAAAGGAGCTGGCATTCTTAAAGTTATTTAAGTATTCAGAAGGAAGAATGAAAAGGATAAACCAAAACTATTACCAAAAAATGATTGTTTCTTTATTCCTTTCTTATGCTAATGAGATCCTTAATGGAAAAAAAATAAAAAAAGAAGATTAAGAATTTTCTTATTGATAGAATAAAATAATTCACAGAATTATTTCATGTCTCTACTACAAAGTGCGCCATTTGTGACCTTGTGATTTCTAATCAAAACAGTACAAAAGCACAGAGGAAAATATATTTGGAACTTGATAATGTAGGACTGAGAAAAATAATTTGTGGCCAATTAGAGACCACAAAATATACAAAATTATAGACATTCAGTAAGTCATCATCATCATCATCATAATCTTCATGCACCTTCCATCTATATTTTTATGTCTAGTTGGTTCCATCACTTAAATTTTTGTAACAAATAAAGCCATTTAAAAGACCAATTAATGTATTCAATTGATTCAGTGTTTGATTGAACTCACTGATTGTTTCAGAAAGTTTTCCGTAAATACACATTACCAAAATGCTGCCACATTGGCTTATAGTCTCAGAGACCCCTATGCATATTTAAATAGTTGGAAGAGATGTCATAAATTGTTGATTTATGGCAGTGGTAGCTGCCGCTGTTGCTGCTGTTTTTTTTTTTTTGTTGTTATTGTTTTGTTTTGTTTTTTAATCTACTTAGTCTGTCAGCTATATTCTTCTGTTATTTTGTGTTTTCTAATTTTGTGGTTCCCTTTCTTATGTCCGTCTATCTCATATGTCAGGATTTTGCTTTTAATGACATTACTGGGTTACTATGGCATTCTGAAAAAAATATTAATTATTTTTAAATAATGTAATTGACTTACAGTTGAAGTTCAGAATCACTATTTGAACTATTAATGTTGTATTCTATTTAATGATCTATTTAATATATTTATTGTAATATATAAATAGTTATAGTACTTATTGCAAAAAAATTCTATGTTAAGATGGTATGCATTTAAGTTTTATCACAAAAGTATTATAGAATTCATCAGATCCCATTAAAAGCATGGAAGGAGTAGACATACTTGTGAAAGAAATTTTGCAAGGATTACACTACGCTTTATTAAAGGAGATACATTATGGATATCATTGAAGGGATAGAATTTGAAATTTAGTTCAATAAAATGGAACAGAAACAATATGCCCCAATAGAGAACCTAGGAGGCAAAAAGAAGTATCAGAATGTAATGTGTAATAACTGATAAACTTTATGAGGTTGTGCTTGACCTTCATTAGTTTCTATGGTTCAACTAGAGCCCAATTAATATTTAAGGTAAACTATATAGGCATATTAGCCATATAATTCTGTTATCATTATGATTGCTGTTCATAAATGCCTCACTTTTAATTTCAAGACCATACTACTATTTGAGAATGAGAATTCAGACCCAGGTTGTTCCACATCTCCTCTAATATTCCAAAGGAATTTGTATTTAACTATATCATTGTACTCATGAAAAAAAATATAAAGAATGCTTTAAATATTCCAATGCCTTTTGTATTTTATTTTTTTGTACATAATTCTTGTTACAGTTTTAAGCAAATAAAAATTACTCAGTAAATTCTATTGGACATTTGTCCTTCACTACATCATACTATCTGCAATAATGAGGAATATTATCTAATATATATTAATAATTAAGTTCTTAATGGGGTATGATAAATAGATTCTCTTTTATGTAATTTAATTAATGTAGTGCAAATGCAGGGGAAATTGATAAGCTAGTGTAGTATTTGAAACAACAGATTACACAAAGGGCATATCTGAAGCTTCTGTTGACAGAGCTTCTTCATCTTTCTCACTAGTTCAGTGTTTTAATGTTTTTTTTTTCCCCTGGCATTTTTCGATCTACAGTAGTCAGCTCAGCAGTGTCGCTATAAGAAACATAATGTCAATAATGTGCACCAAGTTTGCATTTAAGAAACATAGATAATGATATTAAACATTGTGATTTGTTCAGGAAGTTGTCAACTGCTATGATCTTTTTATTCTCTCAAATTAAGTAAAATATATAATGAAGTAAAAAATGAAAGTGTTTAACTGCAGAAGCAACAAAATCATCGAGAAAGACTCATCCTCTATTTCTATATAGATTTTTTTAAATGGTCATATTGCTTAGTTTCTTCTTTGAGAAAACTTTGAACTCTGCACATTAGAATACTTAACTTCTCATTTGAATAAGAGAGAAATGTGTACATTTTGGGATTATTTGTTCATTTAACCAATGTTTATTTTAGTACCTAGCATTTTCAGGTGCTATGTAAGCCCTTGATTATTCAGAAATCAGGAAAATATGCAAGATTTCTGCTATCTTCATTCTTAAACATAGGTGGGAATGAAAGCATTGGAAGTATAACCATTGCAAATGGTTTCCATTTCACATATTGCAAAATTTTAGCAAGATTTTGTAACTTATATTTACATCATTTATGTATAAATATGAGCTGCATTGGTTTTCAAAAGGAATCATGTAAGTAGAAAATAAATTTAATATTCTTAAAATAAACATTTTTAGTTTTAATTTTAATAAAATCTAAAATGTGATTATTAGTATAAGATAGACATTTAAGTCTTACAAATAATTTATAGGTACATTTTGATCATTTAAAATTCAAGTCAACGGACTGTTTAAAAGCATGTTCAAATATCAGAGCTAAAAACTTATATGGAAAATGTTGCCTCACAAACACAAAAGAAATGTTCTAATTGATTACATTAATAATTTGAATTAAATTCTATTTTATTATTCATCCTCTAGACAGGTTGATCACTTTTAGCAAGCTTCGACAAAATGCTGTAAGAAACTAATTAATATTCTTCAGACAAAGCCTATCCTAATTCTGAAAACACTGAATGACTTCTGGATTTGGTAGAAAAGAAAATCTTAAATCAACAAGATTGCACCTAACACTAGGGAAATACTTTTTGACAAAACCTGTGATGTGAAAATAGTTATTGTTCTTTTAGTTATCAAATGTTTCAGCTTTTAATATTCTTTGATATTTAACACTCGGAACACGGACTTGCCAGGTGGGTGTATCCTTTCATATGTTTTAAGAGTTTTAATAGATTGTAAAATTTGAAAATTGTATTCTTGATATTTTGGCTAGTGAGTAAGAAAGACACAAGTTAATTTATTGTTATGTAGTCAGTCTAATAATATGCCATGCCAGTTAATGTCTGATATGTAAATAATTTATTTCTTAGCACTAACAATTATATACTTGGTTTGTATTTCTTCTATAGATTCAACTTACTATGAATTTCTATTTATATCCAGTGGGATTATAGAAATGCGTTAAATAAAATTTAAACTCTCTGATAGATATAACTATGGATATGCCATTTTAGTATTTTACCTTTTAAAAAGTGTACAGCATTAAAATTTACTATGTCCAAGATATCTTTAAGTTTAGATTTATAAGCTTAATAAGGACTTATAGATTCTTATAATCTACGACTCATGGAAAGATGTTCAAGTCATACAATTATTAGTACTAATAAAATTTATTCCTTAATTTTCAGTTACCACCTTCAGGATATAACTTTTTTTTAAGAACAAAGTGATTATTCAGTTACTCATGTCCTTTTTTGTGTTTGTCTTATTTAAAGGAATAATATGTAGGCCTGGGCCAACCCAATAGCACAATCATAGTTAACACATAAACCTCAATATATATCCTGCCTCACTACACACTATTTTTTCTGGTGGCACAGCTAAAATCTGAAAAATCATCCTTTAGGTTTCAGTCATTCTCTGTAAGTAGTCAGATGGAAATGGAGACAATAGGCTCCATCACAAGGCATTAAATATTTTATACATTTTATCTTAAAAATAAAATAAAAGATAAAAATAGAATAATGAGTGCTAACAAAGCAAAGCTAAAAATGAAACTTTGTAAAGACTGGTAAAATAGAAGAACCTCTGATAACACCATGCCAAAAAAATATTAAGATTTTCTGAACTGAGGAATTCCTGCATATTTGGGGTAAAAAAATACTGAAAGGGTTGTATATAATATAAAATGTATACTTTCATATTATATCAAATGTTGTGACAGCCAACCTTCTACCCATACATAGTTTTCATAGCTGTTAACCACTAGTTCCATTCTGTAGGCAAAGATTTGGAAGAAAATTCCCTTGGGGATCTATCCAGTTTAGCAGGTAATAACTGAAGAAAATAGGAATTCTCCAATGAAATGCTCCTTTCCAATGAATTACAATAAAACATGTCACTAGCAAGCCAAAATAATGAGTCCAGAAACTTCTGTTAACAATTTAGAAGCTTACCCTTAAATACTAACAGAATACAAGCATCAGTACATGTCTTTGTAAAGTTACTAGCATAAACAACAGAGATCAAAACAAGCAAATGGACAAAAGCAAGTTGAAGAAAAAGTTTCTGTTAGGAGAAGGAGACATTCACAATTGTATTATTTATATCAGAGAAACAGGAGAGAAAATACAATTAATAGAATAATAAATAAAAATCATTAGCAGGGCACTAGAACACAGATATCTTAAAAGAACATAAAGGATTCATGGATATTATAAATATGGTAGCCTACAATCCTTGGGAATCAATCACAGACAAATGAAAAGTTATGTTCATTAAAGCATGTTAATATAAATGTTCACAGCAGCAGTATTCGTAATAGCCAAACACTGGAAAAGCCCAAATGTCCTTCATGGGTGAGTGGTGAAAAAAACAGTGGCACATCCTTTTCTTGGAATACTACTCAGCAACAAAAAAGGGAACCAAATAAAAATATCATTAAGAAAATGAATCCAGGTTCTTTAAAGACTTGTAGCCAAGTAGTTTATTTTCTAATTTTTTCTAGGTATGTTTCTACTTCATGGAGAGTATTCATGTACAAACAGCAAGAGGTATTTTTTTACCATACATACACCTCATTACTTAGCAAATGTATTACCTAAAGCAATTTGATTGTTTAGTAAAACCTTAGCCAGCTAATCAATAGCTTTTTGTTGAGCTGCAATGGTAGCATCAGTTTTCTAAGTAGTATTACCTAAGGTTACATAATGATTTCTATTCATGTGTTGATGTCAAGTGACACCCTAGTCTCACAATGAAATGCATAGAGCTATCTTCTTGATGTCCAGGCAGATAATTAGCAAGTTTCTCCCAAATAGAATGTTTGCCTAAAATAGATTTACACCAGAGAAAAGTTTGAGGGAACTAGTCTAAGGTTTTTTTTTGTTTTTTTGGTTTTTTTTAGAGCTATATAGATAAAAGAGTGACCAAATATCTTAAGAGACATTGACCTTCATCATTCCATGCCCATGGATGATGATCTCCTCCACAGACAAAAACAAATTTTAGTGGACCACAGGTAAGTGTATTATATATAATTTGAGTATGTCAGTTTGGGGGAATTATTAAACCATGAGTAACAAAAGGTAGAGCAAGAGGATAGGTTGGATCCTCATGGCAGGAGAGATTTTTTTTTTTTTTTTTTCTTTTTTGCTATTCTAACAACATGACAGATTTTAGCATTACTGAGTAAGGTGGCAGTTATTTTGACAGCAGAATTTTGATGGATTTAACTGAAATGCTGGACAAGCAGGTTAGGATGAATCAAATTGACCTGGTAAGCAGGTTTTGTTTTATGTGTCCTCTGAGTTGCATTGTAAGTTTAGCCAAGAACGTCTGTAAAATTTAGGACAAGATATACCAACAGGCCACTGTGGTCAAAAGTGGTTCATGGTTTAGGGTGACAAATCTGGCATCTTGTCAAATTTCTAGACATGGCAATGGTTTATGAGACTCTGATCAGAAAATTATCCCTGCCTGTTATAGTTGAATTTATTAGGTACAGAAAAAAAAAAAAAAAACATAAACTTGATTATAGTCATTTTGTTAAGATATATTTATATACCTTAACAAATATATCATATTTTAAATATATTATATATAAAATAAGAGTGGTATAGGTATAGTGTATTTTAAAAGATTATGTATGGGACAATTTTACAAAATCACAAAATGTTTCAGGTTCCTTAAGCATTAAAATCATGAAGAACTGTGTGTACAGGCCTGATTCAGTATCTTGGGTAGAAGCTGACTACCTCAGATGCCTGCTACTTGCCATCCTAGTCAGAAAGACTGAATCAGCTTCAATGGAAGATATCCAGTGACAGAAGGTGTCTATTCTGGTGGGGTCATCTTTTTAAAAAGAGAAACATGAATCCATGAATCAATACCCTTAAGTCTAGTGAAACAGGGATTTTAGGTTCAGCAATACCTGATATGGTCCCCTCCAATAATGATCTTTTATTTGTTTTTTTTCCAATAAACAAAATCTCCAAATTGTAAGCCATGATTTTTAAGTCTTCATTTCCTAGGAACTTGCTATGAAATGAATCCTTTATTAATTTGCATTTCTTAGTGAGAAGTTTTGTGAGACCTTGGGAATAATGGAGGATATCACCTTTAAGAAGTGTGGGTCCATAAGCTCCTTTGTTCAGTCAGATGGGCTTTCCTGTTATTATTTATTAGAAAGAAAGCTGCTGTTTTCCACATGGGCTGGACCACAGGTTAGGCAGGACCAATACGAGAGCCATTGGCCAAGGTAGGTAAAAAACTTCTGTTAGTTTTGCCAATTGAGTTGTTATTGTACTATTGGTGGGTTGCACCAGTCCAACAGAGGATGAGTTGATGGACACAGTGAAATTGTTGAAATACAGGACAAATTTTACAAAAGGACTGAATTACTTAACCAGTAGAGCATATTTCTTGGTTGCTATGGAGTTTAGATTGAACTCCCTATCAAGGAATTACCTTTTCTAATTACAATTTACCTACCGCTTCAGCCATGGCTCCCTAGCATGGGAATGCCTCAATTCAATGAAAGAACATACCAATTAGAACCAGAACATATCTGTAATCCTGAGACGGAGGCAGCTGAAAAAATTCCAATTGCCATGTCTTATTAAATGTTCCTAAAGGTAAAATAAAAAATGTCCTGATACATGAAGGGATTTTCTAGGATTATGTTTGGGACAGACAGAACAACAGAAAAGAAACCTGGTACAACAATACGGGAAGTTTCCAATGATATTACTTTCTCCATGTTATCATTTTGTCTGCATTCTAATTATTCAGCTCATGAACATACTACAAAAACGGTAATGGAGGCCCTCGGGAAAAGATTGGTCTATCATCAGGTCCATACCATAATCCTGTTTCTGAGGAAAAGTTGTCTTCTTTATCTTTCAAGAGGCCTATATTCTTGAGAGCTTCTATTTGTGCTTCTTCTAATAAAGGTTTATAAAGGTAATAGGTCTGTAGGTGAAAGGACCGTCTTGTTAATAAACTAGTTAAGAGAGAAAGATAAACTATCTTTAGTAAGAGGAATAAACTCTCAACACAACTGCCCTCTGTTTTGTTTGATTAAACACCTGAGACTCATCTCTTTGTCTTTAAGATTAATGCATTATCTCTAAGAGTTTATTTTCACAGCCTTGAAGAACCTAAGTGGACAACAGAGATGCAAACTCTATGTTCTAGCTCTTGCCATACCAGATTCCAAGGACCCTGGTAAACAAAAGTCTCACAGAGAAGAGAAAAAAATAAAAAAAGCAGATGCAGCAGCTTCACAGCTGCTTTTGCTATTGGTAGGCAGCAATCACTTTTTTTTTCTTTCTTTCTCTTGGTTCCCACAAAAAACCCAAATTTCTTACCCTCCCTGCCAACACTTCTCTTTTCTTTCTTTTAGTGTCGTACTCTTCTCACCCTTTGAAAAGCAAAGTAAACTTTCTTTAAAACTATTTCAACCTTTGTGTGAAGATTCTTTCTCAATCACATATACAAATTCCCACCACCTAGTTAGTTCTTCACCCGTACAGACATGAACAGAAGCTTTTCAAAAGAAGATAGACCAATGGCTAATAAACATATGAAAAAATTCTTAATGCCACTAATCATCAGAAAAATGCAAATCAAAAAGTACAATGAGCTATCACCTAACCCCAGTGCAAATGGCTTTTATCAAAAAGTCCCAAAACAATAGATGCTGGCATGAATATGGAGAGAAAAGCACACTTACACACTATTTCTGGGACTGCAAACGAGGCAACCTCTATGTTAAACAGTATGGATATTCCTCAAAGAACTAAAAGTAGATCTACCATTTGATCCAGCAATTTTACTACTGGGTAGTAAGATTTTTTTTCCAAAGGGAAAAAGAGCCATTTTATCAAAAAGACACTTGCACTGGAATGTTTATTGCCACACAACTCACAATCACAAAGGTGTAGAATTAACCCAAGTGCCCATCAATTAATGAGTGGATTAATAAAATGTGGTATATGTACACCATAACGTACTATTTAACAATAAAAAATGAATTAATACCTTTTACAACAATCTGGGTGGAACTAGAGACCATCTTCCTAAGTGAAGTATAGCAAGAATGGAAAAACACATACCACATGTACTCACTATTAAATTTGAACTCAGGGATCAGCACTCGTGAACAGATGGAAGTAAAACTCAGTGGAAATCAGACAGGTGAGAGAGACGAGGAGGAGATGGGTTAAATCGTACCTAACGGGTACAATGTATACTATCTGCGTGATGGGCACACTTATAACTTTGACTCAAGCAGTACAAAAGCAATTCATGTAACAAAACATCTGTACCCCTATAATATTCTGAAATTTAACAAAAAAATTTTAAAAAGATACAATTAAGTAAAAAAATGTTTAAAGTCTTGTCAAAGTCTCCATAAGACTGCTTCTTTGATCTTCTGTGATGACTTGTATATTCAATCTATCTCACCTAATAAGTTAGTCATTTGGGAGTATAATTATACGATAGAAAAGTGCTGCTCTAAATGGTGACTAGGATGAAAACAAATAATCTTTGTAATTAAACTGAAATCTTTTCAAAGAGTTCTGTTTCTCAGACCAAGGCTTCCCACTGTTTAAAAGTAAATTACTGTGGAGACATTTTGGGGATCTGAAGTCTTCCCTCAGATTCATTGGGACACATAGAGTTCTCTAGCACATGGCCCCAGGGATAGCTTCACTTCTGAACAGATGCTAATGTTTCATGCAATTTAGTGGTGGATATGGTAATGAAACAATTTTATTTAACTGTGGTCTAGAAGGGAGAGGCACAACCTGCTTGATTTCATAATGTTCAAATTGAAACTGCCTTAAGGGTATGGAAATTGACATATATCTAAAGTTGTTTAAAATTTACAAAGTACTTAAAATGTCTTTTTGTCAGTAAAAATGTTCTTTACTTTTTTCTGTATTTGTAATGAAGTTTGTCATTCTAACCATATTGTACTTGCTATGGCAAAGACAGGAGATATTTTTTTTTTTTTTTGAGATAGAGTTTCACTTTGTTGCCCAGGCTAGAGTGAGTGCCGTGGCATCAGCCTAGCTCACAGCAACCTCAAACTCCTGGGCTCAAGTGATCCTACTGCCTCAGCCTCCCGAGTAGCTGGAACTACAGGCATGCATCACCATGCCTGGCTAAGTTTTTCTCTATATATTAGTTGGCCAATTAATTTCTTTCTATTTATAGTAGAGACGGGATCTCGCTCTTGCTCAGGCTGGTTTGGAACTCCTGACCTCAAGCAATCCGCCCGCCTTGGCCTCCCAGAGTGCTAGGATTACAGGCGTGAGCCACCGCACCCGGCCAAGGAGATATTGTTTTATTAGCCTTCTGTGTATATCAAATGTTTTCTTTTTTCCACAGTAAACTGTCTGATAAGAAAAATACATATCTTAAACTGATAAAGAACTAAGGAACTGCAAAGTATCACATGAAGTAAATTTTTCTATGAAATCTTTGTAAACTGGTTCAAAGAAAAAATGTATGTTGATAAATTTTTAGTTTTAAGTGACAGATGTTCATATTTTAGATCAGAAAATAACAAAATAGTCTCCAAAATTGCATTGTTTCCTTTTCATAGAACTGGCTACATTGAAACATCCAGTAAACACTGGTATAGTCCACAGTTATTATCCATTATCAATAAATCATGACTAGAGGACAAGTGTAAGAAGAATGGGCTGACTTTTAAAAAGAATTTTACATGTTTCTTATTTGACATCAAATATTTAATAAACCACTCATATTTATAACCAGTTCTCCATTAGCATATGATTGTGTTCTGTCAATTATTCAAACTTCTATTGTGTTTGCATGTTATGGTGCTATCAATTTGTCATAAGGGGATCATGAGAGGATCTGGATGGTAGCATTTGATTGTGTTTCAAAGAGGAGAACCAGGAGCAAATTGCCATTTTAGTCTATCAGCTGGCAAAAAACACTGATAGGACTCTAACAGGCCATCATGAAGAGTCAAAAAAAAAAAAAAAAAAAGATTATTTGCCTGAGTGGCCAGGCAAACTAAGCAAACTAAGAGATGTTACCATCCATAGGACAAAAGGATCAAAGGGTAAAATATGGTTTAATCTATAGAGAGAACAAGAACCAGAGCTTTAGAAAAATCACCCAACAATCGCTTTAGACATTGGTAGAGAAATGAAGTCACTGGCTACCCTCATCATCCTATTTTTGTCTTCCCTTTTCCTGTCAGTGTTTTATGAAAGATGGTGAAATATACCACCCCAAATATGCCACACTGGTGTAAGGATTATTTTGAGTTAAAAGCATTCAAAACATTACAGATGCAAGAGCAGCACTTTGATCTGCCTTTTCCTTCCTGCTCACATTAGATGAGACTATCATGAGAAAGATACACTCCCTGTACCAGGAGGCAAGAAACATTTTTATCACCAGAGACAGGAAGCTGAGGCCCATGGAAATCTGTGCAAACAAGCCTTGATAAACTAGTCTGTATCTTTGCAGTTATTTCTCCACCATTAACTGCCATAATTCAAATCCCTCTGTCTCATCGTTTTCACAATTTACTACTACTCTTCCTCTATTGGTATGTAAGTGGCTCTAAGTGCTTCTTTGGGTCTTCACTTTCCTGTGGGTGCTCCCATGTACATATAAAATCTGTATTTCTATTGTTGTTGTTGTTAATCTATCTCATGTCAGTTTAGTCCTCAGGCCCCAGCCAGAGAGCCTAGGAAGGTAGAGGTAAAATTTTACCTCCTCTAAGCTCCCATTAGATAAACACAGTGGCGTAAAGGGCAACAAACCTTATTGATTAGTCCATAAATACAGACCCCTGGGATATAATCAGGACAGAAAATGATGGTGACTGAATCTGGTAGAGAAAGCATATTTTACATGGGGAGAATGGTATTTTATTCTTTCCAATGTTTGATTCTATTTTTCCTTTTTTTTTCTTACTTTATCCCTTGTGTGGTGGAAAGAAATATGTTTGTAAATTTGGGATAAATAACTGGTACTTCTTTTTTTCTCTGGGAATACAGGTTGGCCACAGAGATATGTGCTCTCTGCCTGCTATGCTGGTCTCTAAACCTTGCTGAGCAGTACCGGCTCTGACAGCCAGGCTATTGCATGATTCTGCATGAGAAGATCCATTTTGTTTCATACTAACCTATGTCCTCCTACTTTTCTATCCATAACAAAGGTAATATTTTGGCCTTTGTATTATCTCCTAATTTTATCTCAGCTTGTTCAGCATCTGTGTAGAAAACAGAGATTTATGGCAGGGGGACTCAAGGGATCCCCAACACTTGGAAGTTATTCTATGTGATATCTCATTGTCATGATTACTTTGCAGTCTCAATAGAGGAATAAACTGTTTTCTACTCCATTCTGCTGGGAGGTATAAAAAGTATTTTGCCTCCAGGTGTGATAGCTCCTCCCTGTAATTCCAGCTACTCAGGAGACTGAGGCTGGAGGATCCCAGGAGTCCACAGGAGTTGGAGACCAGCCTGGACAACATAGTGAGACCTTGTCTCTAAAAGCATTAAAAAAAGGTCAGGCATTGTTGCTCATGCCTATAATCCAGCATTTTGGAAAGCTGAAACAGTAGGATTGCTTGGGGCCAGAATTTGAGACCAGCCTGGGCAACATAGCAAAATCCCCAATCTCCAGAAAAATTTTTTTAAAACTATGCGGGCATAGTGGCATATGTCTGTAGTCATAGCCATCTATAAGGTTGAGGCAGGAGAATCGTTTGAGCCTAGGAGTTCAAGGCTTCAGTAAGCTATGATCGGGCCATTGCATTCCAGCCTGGACAAGAGAGCAAGATCCTGTCTCAACAAACAAACAAAAAAATTAAAAAAATATTTTGCCATATAGTCGAAATAGAGTTAATGATAGAGATATGGAAATCAGCACTCTCCTCTTACAGTCAGAAAGGTCTTTACAAAGTCAATCCTGAGAAAGATCTCTTATCATAGTGTGGTTATCTCATAACCATCATCAATATAAAGAATGATGTGTTCATCTGAGAAGAGCAAGGGACAGAAAATATTATGGGACAATTCCTAAAATATTAAAAAAAATGTATTTGAAAAAGTTTTAGAAATACTTAGAAAAAGGGATGGGGCCAAGTAATTTTTACTAGTAAAGTAAATGTGTGTCTATAAAATGTATTCATCAACATTTCCATCACAGAATGGTTTTTCTATCTTGTCAGAATCACTATCATTGAGTTCAGTTTGTTTCTGGGGCAAAGAAATTTTGACAGTTATATTTATTTGATATAGTTAAATTTTAATATTAAGTATAGTCCTAATTCTTTTGTCATTCATTGAGGTTTAAATTATATACAATTCACCCATTTCAAGTGTACAGACCAATTTTTGTCAAATGCATACACTCATGTATCCATGAACACAATCAGGATATAGAACATTTCCATTATACCAATTGTTACCCTCATCCATATTTACAGCTAATACTTCCTTATTTCTGGGCCCAAGTAACCAGTGAGCTTCTCTCTGCCACTATAAATTGTTTTTGCTGCTTTATAATTTAATATAAATTAAATCAAATGGTATGTTTATTTTGTCCGGTTTCTTTCACTCAGCAAAATGTTTTTGATAGTCATGTATATTGGTGGTTGTATCGGTAGTTAATATCATATTATTCCTGAGAATCATTTCCTTGTATATAGCTTCATCAAAATTTACCTGTCCTCATGCTCATGGACATATGTGTTATTTCCAGTTTTTGATCATTTTGAATAAAGCTGTTATAAATTTTCACATACAAATCTTTTTGTGAACATATATTTTCATTGCTCTCACATAAACATCTAAAGGTAGAGTTGCAATGTCATATATTAAGGGTGGGTTTAGCTTTTAGAAACCTACAAGTAATTTGCCAAAGTTGCGCCATTTTACAACCCCATTAGCAGTGTAAGTATGAGAGTTCTGTTGTCATTACACACAACAGATACTTGTTATTATCAATAGTTATTATTATAAGTATTTATTTATTTATTTTTATTTCAGAATATTATGGGGGTACAGTTGTAAAGGGTACATACATTGCCCTTGTCTCCCCTCCCCCCTAGAGGCAGAGCTTCAAACGTGTCTATCACCCAGACGCTGTGCATCACACTCACTATGTATGTATATATCCATCCTTTACTCACTCCCATTTACTTTAGTTACATTTAGGAAAATATTCTCATATATTTATATTTATGCAAAGCATTTTTAAATAAATTTTTATTTGCTACCAGTGAATTGATGTTACCTCAACAATTTATGCAGATGTATTACTGTGTGAATTAATATTTCATTTTAATTATGGTAATTTAAAAAATTAATCCCCATCTTCTCATATTTCTAGATGTTAAACAATCTTTATTCCTGTTAAATAAGAGTTACCACTTATTTAACATTTACTATATCTCAAACACTCTTCTAAGTGAACACATATTTACTCACTGGATTCTCAAAATGACTGAGTAATGGAGAAATTAAGAAAGTTGGCTAAATGTGTTTGTTTTACTGTTGTGTGTATATGTGCATATATTTATCTCCATTTATAGATAGATATGCATATATATTAATAATTGTCCTTGGTATCCATTAAGGATTGGTTCCAGAACTTCCCTGGATGCCGGAATCAGCAGATGATCAAGTTCTTTGTATAAAATGGTGTGTATAACCTACACGCACCCTCGCATATACCTTAAATCATCTCTACATTATGTGTAATATTTAGCACAATATAAATGCCACATAAAGAGCTGTTACATTTTATTGTTCAGGGAATAATGACAAGAAAATTAAGTTTGTATGTATTCAGCATGGATATTAGTACTACTTTTCTTCCAAATATTTTGAATCCACAGAGGCAGAACCCGTGGATACAGAGAGCCAACGGCACGTATGCATCTATCTCTTTCTACTTTTAATATCAATTAGTCTTATGAATCAAGAAAGAAATTTGTTATGTATCACACTCAGAATTTAGCCTCATCATTATACATCTCTACTCCATGCCATTCTAGAAGGGACTGTAAATCACTCTTCTTTTGTTCCCCTCTTGCCACAGGGGAAAGTAAGCATCTCAGTCATGCCAATCATCATACTCCTTCCCCACAATCACATCGATTAACTAATCATACTTATAACTTTGGATTTTATATGCATAGACTAGATGCAGGGAATACTCAGTTCTCTCTAGGAATCAAAACAAAACAAAAACTACAGGAAATATATCTGGAACATTCTATGATAATGCCTCCGATCTCTCCCCTTCTCTCTGTTTCATAAAGGAAACCAATTTGCAGTACATGAAAATAAATTTGACATAGAAAAACATCCAGATTATTTGTAGTGGGGTGTATTGGTTTCCTGTGACTACTGCAAAGAAGTACCACAAATTGGTTAGCTTTCTAACCATTCAGCACTCATGTGCACAGATGGATGTAAAACTCATCAGAAATCATGCAGGTGGAAGATGGGGATGGGTGAAATAATACTTAACAGGTACAATGTACACTATCTGGGTAATGGGCACACTTATAGCTTTGATTCAAGCAGTACAAAAACAATCCTTGTAAGCAAAACATTTGTACTACCATAATATTCTGAAATTTAAAAAAGGGAGGGGGTCTCTAATAAACTCTAATAAATAAATAAATTAATTAATTTTCTTTTTTCCCAGTTCTTGAAGTTAGAGGTCTGATATCAAAGTGTTCTTAAAGGTATATTTCCCTTAGAAACCTACAGAGAAATTCTTCTTTTCCAATTTCTAATGTCTAGCAGTTTTCTAGTTATCTGTGGCATTCCTTTGCTTGTAGCTGAGTGACTTCAATCTCTGCCTATGTCATCACACGGGGTTCTTCCTGTTTGCATTTGTTTTCACCTGGCCATTTTATGAGGAAACCAGTCACACTGGCATAGGGACACACCTTACTCCACCATGACCTCATTTAGCTATTACGTCTGAAATAATCTCCATTTCCAAATAAGATCAAATTATGAGGTACTTAAGGGTTATGATTTCAACATATCTGTTTTAGGGGAGAGGTGGAGGCACAGCTCAACTCAACCCCCAATATGGGGCAAAGAGAGGCTAAGATAGAGGGATAAGAGGAGAAATATTTGAATCTCTAGAACTAGTTGTGCTTGTTGCCAATCCTAATTGTAAACACCTCAAATGCAAAAGCTAATAAATTACTATTTTTTTTGCTTTATTTAGTTTATTACAAATAAAATAATGCCAATATACTTGCTTTACTTTTCTAGTTTTAGGCATTCCTATTTTTTTATAACCAACAAACTCTGCCTTTTCACATATGTTTTGCTAAATGTAAGATTGGCAATCTAATAATTCAACTTTTTAAACTTTTTATTAATGCACGAGACCTTGACCAATGAGAGTAGGATCCATTGCTCCTTCAAGGTTCTACTAAATTTGAGAGTGAATAGAATGCCAGGAGCTTTAATTCTTTATTCCTTTGACTCTGTGTGTAAATAGTCTTCTGAATTAGTTTAGGGAAATTTACCTTTATCAGGTCAGAGCTTGTCAGTCTATTCCAAAGACTTCAAGCATCAAATAATCTGAGAAAATTTATTGCAAATATAGTCTCTCATGCCTCATCCCCAATTTATAGAATAAGAATCTTTGATAAACTTATGAAATTCATTTATATGAGATTGTTGTCCATGGTAGCAACCGAATCACTAGGCATCATCCTAAATGAAAGAAGCCCAAGTAAAATGGACACATTGTATGATTCCATTTATATGATATTCAGGAAAACATATAGAGATGGAAGACAGATTAGTGTTTGCCAGAGACTGGGTTATGGAAGGGGGTTGACTACAAAGAAGCGTGAGGGAGAGGTAGGGGCCGAGGAGAGGGTGCCTTGTGACTAACTGTTCTATATCATGGTTGAGCTGGGGGTTATAGGACTCTATGCATGTGAGAACACACAGAACTACAAACATAAAAGTCAATTTCACAGCATGCAAATTATACCTCAATTTAAAAAGTAAATTAAATCCAACAACTTGAATGTTTTTATTTTCTCTTAGACTTTCTAAAATTAATGTTGCTGGTACAGTTTTTGACTCATAGATAATTGAAATTATTGTATTTTATTTTAAGCTATATCTGTTAGCATTAGAAAGTGCATTCTTTTTCATATTTAGTGATTTTGTTTCATTTTATGCTTTCACTTTATCTGGCAATAAAATTATGATTCATGTTTTTTGGACTTGCCTCATATTGCATTGTCCATAACTTTACATGCAACTTTACAGAATCGCTTCCTTTTATATACGTCCCTTTTATATATGTTCCTTATATTCAGGATTGAGTTGGGAATATTTACATACCCAATATGCAACTTTTTTCTTTTTAAGGTAAGTTTACTATTTTCCCCACATTAATTGGTACAAGATGAAGAAAATAGAATTATATTTCTTCTTTGTGTCATGTTGAACCCAGAGAGAGGGGAAAAATGATGAATATATCACTTGTGTACTTTTTTCACTGCTAAACTATCCTGTAGTTTTTTTAGGCAGTTAAAAATACAGACACGACTTATTCTATACCACTGCAATTGCCTATGCCCATTTGACTCTTTTTTTAAAATGCACTTGACAGTGTTGATGATCTGTAAGAAATGTTGCTGTAGCTACAGCCTCACAGAGATTTCTGAAAATAATACTCAGATAGTAAGGAAAGGCCCATATTTAGTTATGTAGTCCCAAAACATGCATTTCATTTCGTGCATGTGAAAGGAGCCATATGCTTCACTGAATGTAATGATGAATTATAAACCACCCATGACAACAAGTACCAGTGAGGAGGCAGGAGGAAATGGGAAGTTAATACAAATCAAAGTGCAAGGCTGAAATAAATTGAACCAACTGTGCCTTGTTTTCTATAAAGTTTATATTTAATTTTTAAAAGAAGTCTATATTTAAGTAATTCACTGTTTTTTGTGCTCTATTTTTGACTTATTTTCAAGAAGAGCATTAATAGTTTATGTCACTATTCTAAGTATTCTAATTATTATTATATTGTATTTGTCTAGAATTTATGTTGCATGTTTCATAATGGTAAAAGCTAATATGAAATATGGTTTTTAACATGTGATAAATATTTTCATTACATTGAGTTATTTTCCTATAATGTCCAATTACTAGGAAACTGAGACTTGTAAGATTATCACTCTTTGAGACCATTATGAGGAAAATTAGATAACATTCTTCTCTTATAGCTAGGGTTATGATACAGTAATTTTGCCAATTTACTGTATATATGCCTTATTTTACAAATAGTTAATCAGCAAAGTCCCAGTTTTATATGACATTTGGATGGATTTTTTATCTATTTACTTAGTAGTGGTAAAAGTTCTAAAGTCTAAGGAGCAGAGCAAGTGGAAATTAAGAATCAGAGTAAAGGAAATATGCTAGTATTTAAAGAAGATGTATTGGCTTATTCCATCGTATCTTCCTATCTTTGCCATCTTCTCTTCAATACCTCAAGTAAATTACAGTTCATAATAACTCTTGTAAATATTGTCTACAATAAATTCTGTTATTAAACTCATAAAGAAAAAGAATCCATTAAAAATATGCTACTCTTCCTAAGATATCTGGGATCATACTATTAACATTATAAATTATGACTGCCTCTAAGTCCAATCAATGTTTTAAATGTTCTAAATGTTTCTAGTTCGACCATATTAACTATTTGCCATCTTTAGATATGATGAGTTAGAAAAAAGGGGAAATTAATGGTAAAATATGTTATCTTTTAAAATATTAAGATTTGGAAAGAAAAAACAGATTTTAAGGGGTTTAGTAGTTTACACAGAGGTAAACATTTATGATCATTTAGAAACAAGGAGAAATCAATGGAAAATATGTTATTTTTAAAATACTAAGATTTTTGGGAAAAATTAGATTTGAAGGGGTTTACTAGACCTGTGTAGTCAACACAGGGTAAAACATCTGGACTGACACTGCGCTTTACATACTCTTTTACTAACAGTTTAGACACTGTAATATCTGACAAATGATAGATGCCAAAGTTATTTAGCGTAGGATTTTCTGGTTGTTGAACCTTGGTTGCAGGTCACATATGTAGGTGAAGTTGGGTAACATTAAAAGAGCATAAGCAAAATATTCAGAGTTTTATAAAATATTTTTAGCCATAGCTGTGGTGGAAAAGGGAGCTATTCAAACGTTCAGGTGGGGTAGGTAGTTTTGAAATATATATATATATATATATATATATATATATATATAAATATGAGTTTCTATGAGAAGATAGACTAAGTTATTGGGGATTTGGGGGGAAATATCTTAATCTTAGTAATATCTATAAAACTTTTCAGAGAAAATGTCTGCCCTCTGAATTAGGTTTGAAGTAGCATGTATCTTATTCCCATACTGCCAGTAGCCAATAAGAGTTTTCACAAAAGTCTAACAAGTTTTCTTTATTCGTAGTGACACAGGACATTCTTTAACTTCATTAGTACTCTAAAACCCTAGAATCTTTTGCCACCAATGAGAGAGTCATGGAAAACCGTCACAAGTGTGGTGGCCATGTGAGCATACTAGCACACCTTTTCCTATAGAGAGCACAATTGACCAAGTACTCTCACTTATTCCTTGAAAATCTATCACCATGGTTATGCTAAGACCAGACTCCTATGAATGAGTGCAGCAAAGATTCTGAAGCAGAGCATTTCCTAGGAGACTAGACTGCTTTGTAAGCTGACACTGGCTCAAGGATTTCCTAAATTTGAAGAAGCTTCACTAAAATGAAAGGCAATCAAGACCCTGTTTTTTTTTTTTTTTTTTTGGTTTATTTTTCTCCCTTGGGGTCAGAATTGCACTGTGAGATTTGAAGGTCCCTCCTTATTTCCTTTCATGCTAGTGTTTCCCTTATAAATTTTTTAAACATTGAATCTCTTTCTGGCATCTGCTTCTCTGAGGACCTGGACTAATAGTGCAGGATTATATTTTTGTTTCTAAAGTAAATATGAAACTTTGATGCAACTCCAATGATAAGAAAATACTCTGAAAATTCTACTATTGTGACAGTACTCAATTGGATTTATTTTTTCCTTACAAACCATTCTTGAGGGTTTGTAACATGAAAGAGAGGAAACCCTTTGTATCAGAAATATCGGTGTAAACTGTACCTGGAATTACCATATTAAAATCAATAAAATACCCCCCCCACACATACACACACATACAAATAAGCACAAATACATATAAACAAGTCTTATCAGTTAATGAAATGAGGACTATTAATGGAATATTTCATTGTCGGTAATTAATATAAATTGGAATTTTATACTTGAAATATGAGGGACCTTAGAGATTATATAGACCAACTTTTTTATTTTACATTTGTCAAAATGGAGACCCAGAAAACTGCAGTAGTTAACATGAATAAAAAAGCTTGGTAGTTACAAAAGTAATACATACACACACATACATATAAATTTACAATAAGTCCCCCTAATAAGTACTTACATGAAAATTATAGCATTTAAACCTCAAAACATGTCTACAAGGAAGACTTTAATATCATTGTACCTACTTTATTTTCTGGAAAATATTTCTCAAAGTTATTTAAGTAACTCGCCTTGAGTCTCATATAAGGAAATGCCAGATACAGGTTAATTCACATTTCACAAGCTAAAGCTTGAAGTCTTTTCCTGATGGTTTAGAATACTCCCTAAGAGCCTCATTTGACTTTTCTTTAAAAATAATTCTCTTATGAATCCCTATATTAAATATAAAACCATTTTTCTGTCAATTTATTTCACTGGTAGCACCATTTTCATTTAAATATATTTCAGTGAGAAAACGTTATCTATTTTTATATGTAACATTATTTCACTAAATAAATATTGTGTTTCTCCTTTATAAAACTTGTCCATGATAGTGATATTCTATGTGTCAATAACAGTTTTCTGCTTATTTAGCACAAAGCTACTTTGACATGTTTAAGTGGAAGTAGTCCTGAAATGATTATCAAATAATTGTCTATTTATTTCATATTCTTGGAAACTTTAAGTATACAAACAACATACTAATTGTTTAGATATCTCTTTGCTTGTATAAAGTTCGATTCATGTTATAAAACTTCCATTTTGAAAAAATGTTAATGTGATCCACAGCATTACTAGAATTTTGCGAGATACACTTCTTGCTCTAAAATAGTATAGGCAAATATGCCTTTACTGAGCTGTCATAAAATGCTGTGAATGTAACAACTTGCCATATTTTGACCACTTTTTAATTAAATAATTTTTTATTTTTTTCTCATTATGTGTAGTGTTACACAGACAGACATGAGATAGCAACCGTGGCCAAAAAAGCCCTTAATATTATAATTACATAGGTTCTCAGTCCACTATTTAGTATTTCCTAAAACCTTTCATCTAGTGTATTAGTTGGCCTATCTTAGGGTGGGTAAACCTTACAACTAATGGATGTGGAGCGCACTATATGGGGGAAGGGCACACTTGTAGCCCTGGCTTGGACGAGGCAAAGGCATTATATGTAACCAAAATGTTTATACTCCCATAATATTCTGAATTACTAAAAAAGAAATAATATGGAAAAAAATAGACAAGAAAAACAAAACCCTTTAAAGTATGGATATCAGTGTCAACCGTAGAAGAGCTATTTATTCACACTATTGATCCTCAATTTTTAGATCTGTTTGACACTCAGCAAATGTTACAGAATTGGACCACGCACAGTACAGAAAGAGTTTCCCAGGCCTTCAGTGGATATGCAAAGAGACTGACATAATGTTAAAGGTAGAAACTAAATGGAACTCTGCAGTGGAAAATCTTCTTGAAGCCTTTTATTTAGTGGAAAGAAAGTTGCAACAAAGCTTGTGTATGTGAGTATATGTGTATGTTGGGCAAAGTTCCCAGAATAGACTTAAAATGAATTTTGCATTGTGTGAGGTGTTTGGACACAATGGGAGGCACCTTTCTAGAAATCTCACTGTGCCTTACTCTTGCCCAGTTCTGCCTCCTGATGGTCCATTAATGTTCATATTTTATAATCATTCAAACCCAAGGGAACATGTTAACTTTTTTACCTTTATGCCATTATTTAGAATGCCTATATAACTGATTCTTTGTTATTCTTACATTTATGCTGTTCTCACAGATATGGCTGAATCATTTAAAAATAATATGACATTACAAAATGGCAAAAAAGTCACCCTGATAAGCTCTTTATACACAGTGCCATAATTATTCTTTATGACAATTTTTTTATTTTCATAAATTTATGGGGTAAAAGTGTAAATTTTGTAATATGCATAGATCATGTAGCAGTGAAGTCGGGGATTTAGGGTGTATCCATCATCCAAATAATGTACATTGTACCCATTAAGTAATTTCTCAGCATCCACCCCCCCACCTCTTCACCCTTCTGCATCTCTAAATACTATCATTCCACACTCTGCATCCATGAGCACATGTTATTTAGCTCCCACTTACAAGTGAGAACATGCAACATTTGTCTTTCTGTTTCTGAGTTGTTTAAATTAAGACAATGACCTCTGGATCCATTCATGTTGCTGTAAAAGAATATGATTTTATTATTTTATAACTGAATAGTATTACATTGTGTGTATCCATATTTTCTTTATCCATTCATCTGTTGTTGGGTACTTAGATTGATTCCACATCTTGGCTATTGTTAATAGTGCTGGAATTAACATACAAGTGCAGTTATCTTTTTGATATAATGATTTGTTTTCTTTTGGGTGGATACTCAATGGTGGGATTGCTAGATCAAACGGTAGTTCTATCATTAGTTATTGAGAAACCTCTATACTGTTTTCCATACAGTTTTTACTAATTTACATTCCACCAACAGTGCATAAGAATTGCCTTTTCTCTGCATGCTCTCCAACACCTGTCACTTTTGTCTTTTTAATTACAGCCATACTGAGTGGTATAAAATGATATCTCATTTGGTTTTGATTTACATTTCTCTGATGATTAGTGATGTTGAACATTTTTTCATATGCATTTGGCCATTTGTATGTTTCAAAAATATCTGTTCATATCCTTTTCCCCTTTTTAAGAGGATATTTGTTTTTGAGGTAGGTTCATTAGTCCTATTTCACAGGCTGATATATTGAGACTGATATATTTAGCTAATATAATTATGATTATGCCTTAGTGAGTGGTAGATCTAGAAATCATAGGATTTAAGAAAACATAGGGGGAATAAAATATTCTCATTCTTAACTTGATGTGAAAAGTAATGACAAAATCAACAAAAGCAGGTTGAAAACATTAATAAACAGTTTCAAAATTGTAAACACTTTTTCTTATGAAAGTTAATCTGCATTTCTACTTAACTTCAAATGTTTCAAGACTTTTTCACTTTTTGTATATAAATAGTTCCATGTTCACCCTGATATATTCAAGTTTCTATTTTTCTACTTCCCTATTAGAATCTTTTTTAACCCACAAAATCTATTATTTTTAGAAAATGCTACAGTGGTGCTTTCCTGCTTTTCTATATATTATTTCTCAGCTCAGTTACATCACCATGTATTTCCTTTTTGCTTTGAGTTCCTTGAAGTTTCAATGCCTGAGAAGTCACATATTGAAAGCTAATAATATCCAATGTCCACACTGGAGGTGTCATCTCCCAATGTTTCTATTCTTTGTATATTGACTCATTTCTCAATTTTGTTCAGAATGTGTCAAATCTCTTCTTAATTTGAACTTGAACCTACATTGCTTCTGCCCAAAATTTCATGACAATAATTGTTCCACATTTGATCAGGACTTGAAAATACATATAATCATATCTCTAGGCAAATAGACATTACAGGTAGTAAAATGGTGTTATTAAAGTATTTTCCTTTCCCTATACATCTATATCTATATATAGAGAGAAATATATATATTTCCAAATTAATCATAATTTATTGACAAGTATTTCAGCATGAAAAATTATTTTCAATACCCCTAAAGTCCTCAGCTTTATACAATAACTTCATTTCAAAAAAGAACATTTGCTTAACCCAAATATGTGTATAGATAAAAGGTACATTAAGTGGTTTTATAATGAATGAGGTTATAAAAGGTGAATTCAATCTTCATACCTTGATATTAGAAAAAGTTTCAACAAAGCAGACACAAATATACACCAAGGAAAGGACAATCTATTCAATAAATGGTGCTGGAAAAACTGGATAGCAACATTCAAAAGAATAAAACTGGATCCCTATCTCTCAGCATAAACAAAAATTTAACTCAAGATAGATGAAAAATTTAAATGTAAGACCTGAATGATAAAAATGCTAAAAGAAAATGCAGGGAAAACTCTTCTGCACATTGACCTAGCCAAACAACTTATGACCAAGACCACAAAAGCAAATACAGAAACAACCAAAATAAATAAATGGAACTTAATTAAACTAAAAATTCTCTGCACAGCAAAGGAAATAATCAACAGAGTAAATAGACAACATACAGAATGGGAGAAAATATTTGCAAACTATACATTCAACAAAAAGCTAATATCCAGTATTGATAAAGAACTCAGTCAAATCAGCAGGGACAACAACAACAACAACAACAAAAAACCAAAAACAAATAACCCTATCAAAAATGAGGCAAAAGACATGAACAAATTTATTTCAAACGAAGATAGATAAATGGCCAACAAACGTGTGAAAAAATGCTCAACATCATTATCATTGAAATGCAAATTAAAACCACAGGAGATACCACCTTACCGCTGTTACAATGCCCATTATTAAAAAGTTAAAAAACAGAAATTTTTCCAAAGAAGACAGAATAATGGCCAAGAAACATACGAAAAAATTCTCAACATCTCTAATCATCAGGGAAATGCAAATCAAAACCAAAATGAGATATCATTTATTTCCAGTGAGAATGCCCTTTATCAAAAGTCCCCAAACAATAAATGTTGGTATGGATGTGGAGAGATAGGAATACTCCTACACTGCTGGTGGGACTGCAAACTAGTGAAACCTCTCTGGAAAGCAATATGGAGATACCTTAAAGAGATACAAATAGATCTAACATTTGATCCAGCGATCCCATTACTGGGCATCTACCCCCAAGAACAAAAGACATTCTACAAAAGAGACATCTGCACTCGAATGTTTATAGTGGCACAATTCACAATTGCAAAGATGTGGAAATAACCCAAGTGCCCATCAATACATGCGTGGATTAATAAAATGTGGTATATGTATACCATAGAGTACTATTCAGCTATAAGAAACAATGGTGATAGAGCGCCCCTTGTATTTTCCTGGATACAGCTGGAAACCATTCTACTAAGTGAAGTATCCCAAGAATGGAAAAATAAGTACCACATGTACTCACCAGCAAATTGGTTTCACTAACCAACACCTAAGTACCCCTAAGTACAACATTTATTGGGCGTTGGGCAGATGGGAGGGGAGGAAGAAGGGGATGGGTATATATATACATAATGAGTGTGATGTCTACCACCTGGGGAATGGACACACTTGAAGCTCTGACTAGGGGGTGGAGGAAAGGGCAACTTACATAACCTAAACATTTGTACCCCCTTAATATGCAGAGATAAAAAAAAATAGATGTCGGCATGGATGCAGTGAAATGGGCACACTTAAACACTGTAATATAAACTAGTACAACCATTACGGAAAATAATATGGAAATTTCTCAAAGAACTAAAAGTAGACCTCTCCTTCAATCCAGCAATTCCCCTACTGGGTATCTATTCAAAGGAAAAGAAGTCATTATATCAAAAAGACACTTACACCGGAATGTTTATTGCAGCAATGATTCACAATTGCAGATATATGGAATCAACCTAAGTGCCCATCAACTGAGGAGTGGAAAAACATAATGTGTTATTTACATACCATGAAATATTACTAAGCCATAAAAAGGAATGAAATCATGTCTTTTGCAGCAACTTAGACGGAATTGGAGACCATTATCCTCAGTGAAGTATGTCAGGAATTGAAAAACAAATATCACATGTTCTCACTTATAAGTGGGAGCTAAATGAGAGATACATATGATTATGAAGTGGTGTGATGGACATTTCAAACTAAAAGGAGAAGGGTGGGAGGGGCTCAAGGTATAAAAATCTACGTATAGGATACAATGTACACTACTCTGGTGATGGGTACACTTAAAGCCCTGACTTTAGAATGATGTAATCCATCAATGTGACGAAAAACACTTGTATTCCCTAAATTTTCTTTGAAGTTAA
Source organism: Mirza zaza (assembly GCA_008750895.1). Classification (NCBI taxonomy): domain Eukaryota; kingdom Metazoa; phylum Chordata; class Mammalia; order Primates; family Cheirogaleidae; genus Mirza; species Mirza zaza. The sequence continues at coordinate 334,240 of VSMD01027715.1, read as the reverse complement.
AGAAAAGGAAAAAGTAAAAGTCTTACAACTGTAAAAGCAATGTTAAACATTTTCTTCATAGTCTTCCTCAGGTAAAAGACTGAATTTTGCAAATGCTACTCCTCATCAAGAAATAATTGTTCTCTACTTTTCTGCACCATAAAAACTAAGGAAACACAAACATGTATTAGAATCAAAGTGTCAAGTAGAATTAATTGCAAGTGGTTTGGTTCTGAATACACATTTGTATTTCCTCTCAACACAGATAAACTTTCAATTAACAAAGGAAGTCTCCAAAAAAAGAAAACTGGAAATTTAAGTGCAGAACTCTTAAAATTTTATTGATTTTTATTTCAGAAAGGAGAAAAGCACAAAAACCTACTTTGCTTGATGTCATTTTGTAGTCTCACTTGAATAAATAGAAATAAATTCTAAATTATGATCCTTTCTAAATAGAAATATCTGGTTTGCCCTGTTTAATCTTCTTTTTTAAAATTATTTTTAATTGACAAGTAAAAATGTATGTATTCATAGTGTACCAAATGATATTTGTATACAGTGTGAAATGGTCAAATCAAGCTATTTAACATATATATTACTTAATCCACATAATTTTTCAATTAAAATATCTCTGAGAGAAGAAATGCACAAAATACTTAAGCAAACCTTTCCTGCATTTAATTAAATGTAAGAATTAATGAATTTCACTTAATGACATGTGAAATTAATGAATGAAATGCAAGCCAGAAATAGCTTACCATCCTGAACCAATCCTGGTAAGTCCCAGGTAAGACTGGTAAGATTGGTAAGACCAATCAGTCCCAACCTTTGAACTAATTTCAATTCATTAAACTGTATTATTGGTATGCAAAGTGAATGGATATAGGAGGTATCAATCACTAAATCTCCTATTCTGTTTTCATTAAAACTCAAGAAAAGTTGGAATTTATGCATCAGGATATAAAATATCTGACTCTAAGAAAATATATCAAAATGCATATTTACTGTCATAATATCAGAAAGATACTTCATGATTTAAAATTAGCTCTAAACAATCTTTCCCCCTAGGCTTGTATAACTATCATAAATCTTAATTTTGTTGTTGATGTTAATGTAACTCCATGAAAATTATCAGAGACCAATACATATTACAGCCTTTCTCTTGACCTTGGGGCAAAAGTCTACTGACCTTGCCTTAGAACAAGAACAGATGCACTAAATTAGTGCAATCTTGCCAACCTGGTTTTAAGATGTTTCTTTAAATTGGTGATCCCTTACATGGTACAATCTACATTGCTCACTGATACACCATTCTTACATGTAAACTTATCTCCAATGATATCAAATTACAATCGTCCTCACACATTTCTATCCATTACTGCAATACTTTATACTGTTATAAAATTCACAGCTGTTTTGCTTCTGCCTGAGAGCTATGTATGTACCAACATATTTAATTGACATCTAGAAAATCTGATTTTACCTTTATTTTTTATTGATGGGTCTTATCTTATGACCAAAATAATAAATTATTAGGTTAAATGCATAGTAATGTTTTTAACTCATCTTTATATAATAAGACCCATTATCAGACTTGTAAGTTAGTCCATTCATAAGAGATTTCCAAAATTAGAAGATAATATGTATTTGGGGGTAAAGAAGGATTCTGGAAATCCTTAAAAACAAAAGTGTTTCTGTACTTCAACAGGAATCACAACGAAAAATATTAAACAGACTAAAGGAAGTGGCTATTTTGAAGGAAAACAACCACTGGGCTGTGGCAGTCAGTTAATATAGAGAATAAGGAAAACACCCTAGTTGATTATTATGACAATAAGCAAATTTCACTAAATCTTAGCCCAAGTTCTACCTCAAAACTACATATTTCTGGATTTCAAAGAGGCCATGAAATTATGGCAATAGTTCCAGAATTTGAAAAAATAATGGGACAACATCTGGATGCAAATTACAAGAGAATAATCTCTAATAATCTCAGGATGGCCATGTGATGGCACAAGAGATACTCAAATAGAAATGTTCAAAATATTTACATGAACTTGCCCATCACAGCAAGTCACAGCAATAGCCACTGTACCCAATCAATAAGGGAGGAAAGTCTTACAAATTGGCAAGAGTGTTTCTGGAGTGTGCCTCATACATTATCAGCATAATCAGCATAATCTTGGTAAAACTATTAAGGAAATATTTGGACAAGAGCCCAAGCAAGCCTCATGCTTTTAAAGATTTCCAAATGGATTTCATACAAGTAAATCTACAATGGTTTTAAATATAATATGATTAATAATGTCTCTCATTATGAGTAGAAACTCTTGTTTGACAGAAATCTCTGGCATTGGCAGCATAAAAATAATTCATGATTTTATGTGGGAAATTCCAATCTATTGTTAGGGGCACATATTGAATTGCTTCACTAGGACTTGAGATTATTCAGAAACTTCCTGAGAGAAAAAAGAAATCTAAACTAAAATAAGAAAATGGTTCAGATAAGCTCAAATCTCTTCTGAAAAATATATAGGAGAAAGACTAACTTCAAATATTACTGAAGAGACCTTACCAGTTAAAATTAATAACTGTCATAGTAGTGAATGCCCAAGGTCTTGAGCTTTACATCCGTGATTTTTAATTAAAGAGACATAAATTATCTGTGGATCACTGGATACTCTTCCAGCTAGTGAGCTGAAGCTGATAATTCTTAGAAATCTTTCAGGAACATGGTTTTGGGGAAGTGGCAGGCTTTCCCCAAGATTTTCAGATCTAGTAGCCAACTTTGTGATGCTTACAGTTTCTACCCAAGACCCTGAAACCAAGTTGCATATGACTAAAACTTCAAAAGGTCATGCTTTTATCTGTCTGCACTTGATTTTTCCTTAGATATTTTGTTTTCTGTCTTATTATTTAAGGGTCTATATTGCTTTCAGATCATTGTTATCTCTTTACTATAACACCCGTAATGCCCATATTCTAGGTAATGATAGTTACATCTTTAGTAACACCAAATATCTGATTAAGATTTTCTCTTTATTTGACTAAAATGTATAATTGAGCCAATGTTTAAGTTTGTATTCCTTTCCCTCTGCTTGTCACACAGTCCTTCTTTTCTCGTAATGAAACAGTTGGTTTCATGGGTAATTACAGTGAATTACTTAGTTACTTTTTATATGGCAAACAATATGATAGTCGAGATAGTCAAAAGTCTAAAATTTCCCATCGAATCACACACAGAGATGGAAGTTATTATTTTCATAAAACAACCACTATGGATCTTTAACAGGAGATTAATTTTTTAATTACACTTTTGTAAAATTTAGCTTGAAAAGTGACATTACAGATGACACATATTTGGAAGCTGTTTAATTTTACAAACTTTACATTGAAGGCTCAGTGTGGATTTTTAGATTGAGAGCTATTATCACCCTACTCACCAATAATACTGCCTCACACCTGATCATGATTGTAAATTGTTGCTAAAACCACATACAACAATTTCAGAGGAGGATTTTGCTTAAAACTAATGGGTGACTATCAAAGATTGTTATTGGAGTTGAAACATAAATGCCTTTTTGCAAGATCTGGCTCTGGGAAGATGGATGAAAATCATTATACACCAGAATCACTCATGTTTAAGATAGATTCAAATTGTCATAACACAGGCCATAAAAAAGTAAGTTGAAGTTTGAATAGCCCATCATAAAAGCTAAGGCAAAACTTGCAATTTGAACTTAGCTGAGAAGATTGCCTGCTAAGCCAAATGTCTCAACATTGTAGTAAGATTCAGTAGCTACATAACACAACATTCATGTTATCGAGAATAAAATCCAAAATTACTCAACATTAAAAACAAATAGACAAATATGCCAAACAAACAGAAAATGTTACTAAGTCTAACACAATGAGCTGCTAACCCTGGATAAGGCAGATACTGAAATCATCAAATACAGACTTTAAACAAGTTCTTATATCTCCGAAACTATGATAATTCAGGTAAAACCTAACATAACTGATATAAACAGTGAGCTTCAGAGAAATATAAACTTTAAAAGAAACAAGAAAGGACTTTGAAACTGACAATGATAATATTTGAATTTAAAATTTCATTAGTTGAGCTCAATAGGTGAATAAATTTTTTGCTGTCTTATAGTAGTGCAGTTTATGGTGCCCCCAAACAATTACAATAATAACCTCAAAAATCACTGGTCACAGATCACCATAACAACTATAATAATAATAATGGAAAATTTTGGAATAATGTGAGAATTACTGAAATATGACACAGAGGGAAGGACTGGACAAGATGGCCAAATAGAAACCTCCATCATCTTTCCTCTTTAAGAACACCAAATTCAACAACAAATCCATGCAAGCAAGCACCTTCAGAAGAACCAAAAATCAGGCGAGCAATGATACTACCTGATTTTAACATTATATCAAGGAAAGAGGCACTGAAAAGGGCAGAAAAGATAATCTTACATTTTCAACATAACCCCACCCTCGTCCCCCAGCAATGCTTCACCAGCATGCCAAGTGGAGAGAGTATCTGTGTGCCCAAGGAAAGGAGAACAAAGTGATTATGGGGCTTTGCACTGAAACTCAGAACCACCCTGAATAGGGGAACAAAGTACAGAGCAGAATACCACCAATGCCCACAAAGGAAGCATTTAGATAACATCCTGGCCAAGTAGAAATCTTCTGCCCCAAAATTGAGTCTAGCTAGCCTCACCACCAGCTGACAAAAAGCAACCCAAGGCTTGGACTAAATTTGTAAGGCAGTCAGGCCACAAAGGTTGCAGTCCTTGGGAAATTCCTAGAACTGTGCTGACTCAGAGTCAGTGGACTTGGGGTGCACATAACCCAGCGAAACATCAGTGCTAATGGACAAACCGGTACCTTTGTCACTCCCTCACAACTATAGGCATTGCTGTTCAAGGAGTCTTCTCCCACTTAGGGAAAGGAAAGGGAAAAGTTCAGAGTACTTTGTTTTGCAAATTGGGTTCTAGCTCAGTCACAGCAAAATAAAGTACTAAGCAGACTCCTAAAGCCCCTAAGTCTGTACCTTAGTTCCTAGAAGACATTTCTGGACCCACCTTGGGCCAGAAAGAAATATGCTGCTCTGAAGGGAAGGACTGGGTCTTAGCAGGATTCACCACCTACTGACTGAAAAGCTCTTGGGCTTTGAATAAATATCAGAGGTTGACAGGCAATAGTCACCATGGGCTTTGGGGGTGAGACTGGACTGCCTTCAGGTGTGACTGGTGCCAGTGGCCACAAGGGAGTATCCACATTACTCCTCCCCTAGCTACATTAGTATAGCACAGAGAGTGAGGGAAGCAATTGAGTAACTTCGCTTGGTAATCCAGGGAATTGTCCCATGTCTTACCCAAGTCCACCAAGGAGGTACTACGAGGAGTTTGCAGGAGTTACAGTGTTACTGGGCTTGGGGCATCCCCAGTGCTTATCGGTTACAGTGACCAAATACTTAGATCACAACACTCAATTCCCTTTGAATATCTGGAAAGCCTTCTTGAAAAGGACAGGTTGAAACAAGCCCAGACTGCAAAGAAAACATGACCTCACCAAATGAACAAAATCAGTTGCCAGTGACCAATCCTAGAGTAATAAAGATATATGAGCTTTCAGACAAAGAATTCAAAAAATCTGCCCTGAAGAAGTTCAATGAACTTCAGAACACACAGAGAAGGAATTCAGAAGCCTATCAGAGAAATTTAATACAAAGTTTCAAATAATAATAAAAAAATCAACCAGAAATGCTGGACTTTAAGAATTCAATTGAGAAATTGAGAAATACATCAGAGTCTCTCAACAGCAGAATTGATCAAGCATAAGAACAAATCAGTGATCTTGAACACAGGATATTCGAAAGTACACAGTTAAAAAAGAAAAAAAGAAAAGAATAAAAAGAATAAAAAAGAATGAAGCACATCTACAGGATCTAGAAAATAGCCTCAAAAAGGCAGAGTTACTGAACTTAAAGTAGAGGTAAAGATAGTGAAGTAGAACGTTTATTCAGATAAATAATAACATAACTTTTGAAACCTAGAGAAAATTATCAATATTCAGGTACAAGGTCACAGAACACCAACCGAGACAAGAATACCTCAAGACATTTAATAATCAAGCTCCCAAAGGTCCCAGATAGAGAAAAAGTACTAAAGGAAGAAAGAAAAAAATAAATAAATAACAATCATATAAAGGATCTCCAATATGCTTGGCAGCAGACTTCTCAGTGGAAACTTCACAGACCAGAAGATAGTAGCATGACATATTCAAAGTGCTGAAGGAAACAAAAACCTTAACCCTAGAATATTGTATACTGCAAAAATATACTTCAACATGAAGGAGAAATAAAGACTTTCCCAGAACAAAAGCTGATGGGTTTCGTCAACATCAGAGCCATCCTATAAGAAATACTGAAAGGAGTTCTTTAATATGAAAGAAAAAGACATTAATGAATAGTAAGAAATCATTTGAAGGTGCACAACTCACTGGTAACAGGAAGGCCACAAATACAGAAGATGCCATTTCTGTAATTATGACATATATTATTATTATTTCTTGAGTCGGAAGACTAAAATACAAACCTATCAAAAATAACTAGAGCAATTTTTTAAGAATTAGAAAATATAAAAAGATATGAATGAAAACAACAAAAATTAACAAAAGCTGTGGGGAAATGGAGTTAAGGTATAGAGTTTCTTTTAACTTTCTCTTTGCTTGTTTGCTTGTTTCTTATAAGCAGAGTTAGGTTGTCATCTATTTAAAATAATTGGTTACAAGATTTTATTACAAGCCTCATAGTAACCTCAAATCAAAAAACGTACAAGGTGTATGCTTCCATAACATGTGTGACGCACACCACTGGGGGATTGGACACATCGGGGGGAGGGAGGGGGAGCAGGGGCAATATTTGTAACCCTAACAATATTTGTACCTCCATAATATGATGAAATTTAAAAAAGTACAACAGATAAATAAAAATGAAAAGCAAGAAACTAAAATGTACTACCAGAGAAAATCACTTTTAACCAATTTTTAGAAGACTCTATGTCTGAGGTAAAAATAAAGCAAAGTCCAATAAAATGAAATATGTCTGTATACATTGTGATAATAAAAAATGTAGAAAAAGAAAACAGAGGAATAAAATATAAAACAAAATAACTAGATCACAAACACAAAGCATAAATAAAATGATACACTTAAATCTAACCATAATTAGTAAGGACATTAAATATTAATAGCTTATACACTCTAATTAAAATGAAAATATTGACAGTTTTGATTTTTAAAAACCGTGATTCTAATGTATGCTGACTATAATAGGTACATTAAGACTCATAATTTGAAAGTTAGTATATGAAAAATAATGTATGTATGCTATCCATTTAAGAAGTTTACAGTATAAAATTTATCAGGTAAAATAATTTTTAAGAAAAGAATATCAACACAAAGGGAAAGATGAACTTCATAATGATGAAATGGACAATGTTTTAGGAAAACATAACCATTATAAATTTGGATGTGTCTAGCCTCAAAATACAGGCAGCAAAGATTTACATGACGAAATACAAAAATAGACACTTCCAGACTGTAAGAAAGAGATTTTAGTGTACCTCTCTCGGCAATTGATTAAAAAACTAGAGAAAAATAAATCAGTAACACAAAAGATTAAACAACATTTTAAACCACTTTGTTGTATTCCAAAAGAGCAGAATACATTTTTAACAAGGGTACATGATATATTTACTAAGGAGACCATGTTCTAAGTGATAAAAAACCTCAATAAATTTAATGGATCAAAATCATGCAATGTGTTCTTTAAAAATAAGGTACATATAGTTTGCTTATTTAAGAAAAGAAAGAGATAAATTCAGTAAATTCACTCTCCACATTAAAAAATTATAAGATAACAAGCAAAGTAAATTCCAAGTAATTAGGGTATAGGAAACAATAATGATAAGAGCAGAAGTCTATGAAATTAAATACAGACAGACAAAAGAGAAAACTAACAAAGTTATAACCAATACATTGACGTTTGCCAAACCTCTAGCTAAACTGATCAAGAAATAAAGAAAGAGAACATAAATTGCAGATTTGGGGAATGAAAAAGAGGTTATCACAAGATTCCATAGACATTAAAAAAACAGCACAAAAATACTATGAGCAAATCAGCCCCAAGATGGAAACAACTGAAATGAAGCACATTAAAGGATAAATTGTATTTATACAATGGATATATGCTCAACAATAAAATGGAGGAAATTTTGATATGTGAATCTACAAAGAAAGATGTCAAAATCATTACTCTGAATCAAAAAAATACCAGCAAAAATGCATACATGGTGTATCCCTTTTGCTAAAGTTTTAACAATCCCAAATATATGGGAGAAAGGTGGTCAGTGACACTGTTGCCTGAGGATGGGCACAGAGGAAGCCTTGGATTAAAAGGAACAAGGGGACAGTTTTGGTGGTTATGGAAATGTTTGTTATCCTGACTATGGTGATGGTTTCAAACACAGGTACAGATGTCAAAACTGATAAATTCCTCAAATATGGTCAGTTTATTGTAATTCAATTATTCCTTAATAAAGTTTAAAACAAAAATTGGCTTCTACCAGAAAACTGAACAGAGATTTACTACCTTGGTAAACTAATGTCTAAATTAAGTACAGTCACTGATAGTATTCCATTAATTCTCTCTCTTGGAAAAGGTGATCACTATATAAATTATTTCAAAAAGGAGGAGAAAGTAAAACCAAAACAACTTAGCCTCGATTTAAAATATAGAGCCTTAACACTCGAAGGGAAATTCTGGATTGAATTTCTTTCTTTCGTCCTTAAGCCTCTTTATTTCACAATATACAAGAGGCTCAGAAAGGTGGGAAAATCCTATAGCTATCATTCAGAGAATGACAGGAGAGATACCAATATCCCAAAGGTGATAAGATTCCTTGATTGAGAAGTTCATGGAAGTTAACAGGTGGAGTTTAAAACAGAGAGGCTCTACATACAATAATGTTGTCCTCTGTATATGTTTCATCTAGGGAGAAAACTATTTTACCTTCATAAGTTTAGACATCCTAGGATCTTTAATATTATAACAATGATCCAAAAACACACAAGTATATCACAAAAAATTCCATAATTTGGTAAATGTCCACATATCAGATTTTGTGATCTTTTTGAAATGAGAATTAGTTTCTTCTTTTAGTTTAATTTGGGCACTCTGGCCTTAGTAGTAGACTAAAAATTCCATCACAATTATTCTTTAAAAATTAGTCTGTGTCATAGTGTTCAAATGTATTATTTCCAGGGTTTTAAATGCTATTTTGCAATCTTTGTCCTGTTTAGTGACTCAACAAGGAATCATGCAACACAAATAATAAAAAAGCAAGACAGTAACAGAGAATGGAACATCGTTAATGGAACACAGATATGCAAATTTAACTACTCAATTCACTACCCTGATGCCCATGTTTATTACACAAGAAGAGGAATAAGAAAGATCATTTGAATCTGCATAATTCAGCTATTTGTACTAGGATACTTTTGACTAGGAAGTCAAGATGAGAAAATAATAAATAATTTTACATTTGCTTCTGAAAACCCTTAGAACCAATTTTCCTGGATAAATGATTTTCTCATTTGGCCATATGTTACCTTATCAGGCCAACAGTTTAGTTACCTGGATAAATAATTAACCTATCAGGATAAATATTTGCTTATCAAAATTGGCTTTCCATATGTGTTGAATTTTTCCCTACTTTCTTAAATACAATGTTTCTTTAAAGCTATACACACACACACACACACACACACACACACACACATATATAGTAAAGCTATATATATATATATATATATTTATAGTAACTTATAGGCTATATAAGTCGACCAAAAAATGTCATTAAAACCTATATGTTTCCTTGCCTCTTCAATGGCACTGTATGAAAACTAGGCCAAAGGGTTGTTTTTTTTTTTTGTTTTTTTTTTAATCAATCTTAGATGACAGAATATATTTAGAGTCAGAGTCAATTTAATTTTCAAACACACTTTTCCAAAAAATGAGGATGTTTATTCAGTAAGTTCATTATATTTCATGCCTTGATCAAAAGTGTGATTTCTCACTTACTTTATCCCCAGTAGCTTGAGATTCTCGCTTGCATTCAATGAAGAGAGTATGGTCTTTTCTTGCCCATCTCCTCCTTCATTCACCACAGTTGTTTGATATTCTACCAGAGCTTAAAGATGGTAGAGGAGTGAAAGGGTAAAAGACTATAGCCAAATTGTCACTTCATCTCTGCTCTCTCTAGCTGGCATTCCCATGGGTACCTCTTCCTCATCTGTTTTCTCCTGCTCCCCTTTCACTTATTAAGTGTCTTAAAGTCTAGTTCACATCAACTGTGTTTTTTTTTTTTTTTCTTAGCGTATTATGGGGGTACAAGTGTTAAGGTTACATATATTGCCCATGCCCTCCAACCCCTCAAGTCAGAGCTTCAAGCGTGTCCATCCCCCAAACGTTGCACATCTTACTCGTTGTGTTTGTATGTACCCATCCCCTCCTCCCCCCTCCCACCTGCTCGACATCCGATAAATGATCAACTCTGCTTTATGGTCCTGCCATCCTAGCCTAGCAGACAGTCTAAGGCAAGATTTCTTTTAAGATGACTCTGGTCATAAATAGCTAGATTGAGTCCCATACCTAATCCTTGGGTTTCATGTTTGAGTCACTATGTACAGTTGTCAGAAGGAAGTAGAGTTATTTTTCAAGTCAGGAACAACCTCTCCCACATTCAAACGGGTTCTCTTTCTTCTCTCTTCTCTATTTACCATCCTGCCAAAGACATGTAGCTACAGACTGGTATCTTTAGATACCAAAACAATGCATGGGTAAATCCATAATTGCAGGGCGCCTGGTGTTAATTCTCTAGGTGATCTTGTGGAAGGGCCTTCCATCAGGCTTGGGGTTAGAAGTCACTTTCATCCTTCATTTCTTCAGGGTGACAGTTGAATTGGGCCTTGAAGGGGCTTTCAGAGAATGGCAGTAATTTTCTCCAAGATATATCTTCAGAAACCCACAGTTTAAAACCCCTTCTTGATCCTTTTTATGTCTTTGATGCAAGTTGGGACTTTTTAAGTTTTGGGAAAAAAAGTACCTAACTTGTTTCCTTGGAAATATGCATTTTGGCCTATCTCCCAACTCACTTTAGAATCGGGTATCTATTCCATCTCAGACATTCACAGGAAATTTCCAAATTAACATCCTGTCACAAATGTTTCAAAATTATACTCCAGAGATGGTTTGGAGGGTTGTGGGGGGACGGTGTCATTTTAGAAAAAAGAAAAAGCAAAAGAGAAATGAAAGTGGGAATTCTTTTTGTCTCTACTCATTATTATTATATTTAAAGGAAGAAAACAAAGTACTGAAAGAAAAAAAACAATCAATGTTAATTGCTGCACTGTAGAAATATAAAGGAATTTTATACTTTTAAAACATATTTTCACATTTTCCAAATAATTTATATTAAATATTGTATTTGCAATTAGACAGCAAAATAGATTTTTTTTTTAATAGAAAAGGAACTTGGAGGTAAAAAAGAAAAAAATCTTAATAAAGACTTTTCAGGGCCTCTGCCTTTGTTTATTTCATTTCCTGCTGGGTTATCACCCCAATTCTCACAAATCCTGTCAACCAGAGCATAGAGAAGCATGCATGTGTCATATGAGAAATTGCTACAATATTAATACTAAGTCTCTTTTGAAGTACGTTGACCTGAATCTAAAGTTAGAAATGCATATTTTGTTGCCACAATCTGTACTCTTTGCTTCTGTCACTAAAGTTCTAATGCCCTCACATACTAGCGGGAAGTTTTTTTTTCTTCTTTTTTTTCCTTTTAACCTCATTTTCACTTTCTGAAAGTCTAAATATGCCTAACTAACTACATTTGTTAAGCTTGGCATTTTAAAATGCCATCAACTCTTCACAGTGTAAAGGATCTTTCACAGTTTTAGAAAACACACACATGGGTAGATTTGTTTTTGACCCATTAGTAAGCTTAGATATCTCACAAAACACAGAATCACCTCGAGGCAGCACACACCTAGTTAAGATGCATTTGCAATGACAGGGGAAAGATAGGCTTCTGATTTTTTTCTATGTATGTGTATATATATATATATATATTAAAAATGTGGTAAACAAGCATCTTCAAAGATATTTCTTTTGTAAAGTGAACTGTTAGCATTATATTTGCATTATTATTTTATAATATTGACATATGTCTGTGATTGAAAAGCACCTTGAAATATTAATAATTAAACACCTGCTAATTTCTCCCCAGGACTCCTGTTGAGAAAGGAGTGGAAATACAGCATAAATTAGATGATGCAACATTGAGCAATCAGTATGAGAACAGCTTGTAAACTTAGGACACTGGTTTGAATTGTACCAATAAAAAACTGAGAAAAATGCTATAATTTTTCTCTTTTATCATTTTCTTTTTCAAATAGAATCACACTTTTTATCAGATTTCTAAACTCATTTCAAAAGAGAGCTCCATTCTAGAGACATTTAACAAAGTGTGTCACTATTCCCACCAGTTGTTAGGTTTCCTTCATGTATCTATTTTTTAAATGAACAAATATTTCCTTATTTGTATCATGTCCCTCTTTACTAGACTATTGTTTCTGTGATATTTAAATCTGTAACAAACTCAGATTTCCCACACTACTTTATATTCAATAATTGTTTTCAAAATTCCCTTTGTGGTGTTGAATTATACATAAATTCATTTGGTTATCAAATGGTTAGTTCGTATTATGTTTAGACAGAGATAATCCTGTATAAACTGACATTCTGTGTGCAGCTTTGGATTCTTGGTTGTCCACTATGAAAATCAGAATCTTGAGAGCAATGCTTAAAATCACTGAAGAATTTTATTTTTAAGAATAATTGAATTTTGATTATTTTTTAAACTCAGACTTTATGGTTATAAATAAGGGATTTGTTGACAGTGTAAACAAAAGTCAATGTTGATAATTTATTTTTGAAGAAGAACATGTAAATATGTAACTTTCTAAACCTGAGATTAGCAAATATTTTCTGTAAGGGGCTGGGAAATAAATCTCTTGGGCTTTGTGGCTATACAGTCTCTATTGTATCTACTCTACTTTGCCATTTTAGCATAAAAGAATGCACAGAAAATAGGCAAATGAGAATGTCTGCCTTTAAATACAATTTTTTTTCATAACAAGTAGATAGTTTGACGTGGTCCATGGGCTATAATATGCTGACCTTTAATCTAACACATTTTTATATAAAGAGAAAAGTTCTATTATTCAGTGAGTTTCTGATGTTAATTTTCAATTTCTTTCACATTATTACATCAGTGAAAATCTTTAGTTGAAAGGAACAACTCATTTCTGGTCTGTTTTTAATTCTTGTTTTGTTGTTTACTATAATTTTTTTTAATTTTCATTTTTATGATTATATGAGGTTTTTCATTGGGATATATTTATCTAATATATATTGAATATATTTATAATGTATTTTGAAAATATTTAAATACGTTCTTGAGTTTCAATTTCAGTTTCTCAGATGTATCAAATAAATATTGACAGTGTATCTGAATTGACAGTGTATCGAGGGAGCCATCTTCCTCTCAATTGGTTCTATTTTTGCTCTTTGGTTTTGCCAGTGAGAAACCCATTCTTTGAATATGGGCTACTTTCAAACATGAATTGTAACTTGAAGAAGACACATGGAACATTGCCAATCATAAACCATAGCCCCTATAGTTAAAAGGTAACCTGACTGAAAAGTACCTCTTTGTGGTTATAAGTCAGTCCATTGATATTTTGAGGATGTGTGCTACTACAATGTAATTTTGGAAATTCAAACTAAAACACCACAAAATCTTCACAGATTGAATGATAAAAATAATGTGTAGAAAACAATAGTGAGTGTCAGCAATGAGTTAGAATCAGCATCTTACATGTATTATTCAATATAATCCTCATCAAAGATCTAAAATTATGGCTTCCATTAATAAGCAAATTTCAAAATATGTAGGAAATTGATGAATATATATTAACAATTAACAGGAATAAGAATTCCATTAAATTTATTCACAGAAATGCAAAGCTAAAGAGATGAGCAATTTTCTTGGAATTCTTAGGAAAGTTTAGATTTAGAAATTTTGAGTAACTATCCTGAATACAAGAGAGACATAGGTCGTTCCATTTATTTTCTGCTGGTAAATAATCAAGCTTAGATCTCTCTCTGTTAACAAATCAGAAAAAAATGAGGAATTGTGAAAAATACAAAATATAAGGAGAAAAATGCAACATGAGAGATTAAGAGGAGGAACCTGTGCAGTTGATAACTTTCAGTAGAAAAAAATGTGATTATCCTGAGAAAGCATTTTATTCAAATTCATGAAAAAGAACAAACCTTCAAAGAAAACTTAGCAGTGCACCATAATAAAAGAACAGCATTGTATGTGTATATGTATATACCCTGCTGCTTCCTCAGCACCACTCCCAGACCAAGAAGGGAGAGAGGAAGCCAGGTGCTCTCGCATCTCAACCGGGGTCAAGTGCCACCATGCTGCTGCTGCTGCCACTGCTAGGGGACCCAGGCAGGAGCAAATGAATATGGCCACCCTACTGACTGACAAGTTTCAAGCTGGCTCCATTCCCTTGCTGCAGCTGCCACTGCCAGAGGACTCAGGCAAGAACAAACAAACCCACCCCTGCTGATCTTGCAAAGTGAGCCCCACTCTCTCTGCCACTGCAGCTACTGTCACCCAGATAGAACTCAGGTTGAGGCAAATGCATATGGCCACAAGCTCTTGCTGATACCATTTAGTAGGCCCCATTCCCTGCCACTGCTACTGCTACCAATGGGGGACTCAGGCACCAGAAAATCCCCACAGCCAATGTCAAAGTGAAGGAGAAATTCTTACAAACTACAATATGAAAGCATCAAGTAATTTAAAAAGGAAAATCCATCAGACTAACATCAAATTTCTCAACAGAAACCTTACAAGCCAGAAAGGACTGGTGTTCCATTTTTAGTCTTCTTAAACAGAATAACTGTCAGCTAAGAATTTTATATCCTGTAAAACTAAATTTCATAAATGAAGAAAAAACAAAATCTCTGCCAGATGAGCAAACTCTAAGGGAATTTGTCATTACTATACCTTCCCTATAGGATAACCTCAAAAGAGCTCTAAATACTGACAAGATTATTCAATTGACATGTACCAGTATAAAAATAAGGAGAAGTAAAAACTCACAGCTCCTATGAGTAGCACAAGGGAGAACACAAAGCAAATAGGTAACAATAAATATGATGAATGGAACAGTACCTCACTTATGAATATTAATATTAAATGTAAGTGGTCCAAACGGCCCATTTAAAAGATATAGATTGATGGAATGAATTTTAAAAAAATTCAAATATCTGCTGACTCCAAGAAACTAATTTAATTCATAAGGAGACACATAGATGCATGGTAAAATTGTGGAAAAAATATTTCACACAAATAGAAACAAAAGTTGAGAAGGAGGAACCATTCTTGTATCAGATAAAACAGACTTTAAATCAACAACAGCAAAAAAAGACAAAGATGGTCATTATATAATGATAAAGGGTTCAATTCAATAATAAAAAGATATAACAACCCTAAACATTTATGCACTCAACACCAGAGCTCCCAAATTCAAAAAAACAAATACTATTTAGACCTAAAAATGAAATAAACAGCAACATACTAATGGTGGAGGGATTCGAAACTCACTTGACAAAACTGGATAGATGATCAAGGCAGAAAATCAACAAGGAAACATTGGACATAAATGGGACTCTAGAACAAATGGATCTAACAGACATTTACAGAACATCCTATCCAAAAATTGAAGAATATACATTCATGTCATCAGCACATGGAACATTTTCCAAAATAGACCATATGTTAGGCCATAAAACAAGTTTCAGCAAATGTTTAAAAATAAAAATTATATTTTTATCTCTTTAAA
Source organism: Mirza zaza (assembly GCA_008750895.1). Lineage (NCBI taxonomy): Eukaryota > Metazoa > Chordata > Mammalia > Primates > Cheirogaleidae > Mirza > Mirza zaza. The sequence goes on along the minus strand of VSMD01027715.1, from coordinate 318,187 downwards.
CTAAACTGGAATAAAACTAGAAATAAATTCCAAGAGGAACTCTCAACATTATATGCATACATGGAAGTTAAACAACTTGATGCTGAAAGATCTTTGGGTCAATGACAAAATCAAGACAGAAATCAAATAACTTTTTGAAAGGAAAGAGAATGGAAACATGAGCTACCAAAAATTGCTGGGATATAGGAAGAGCACTGCCATGGGGAAAAACATAGCACTAAATGCATACATCAGAAAGACAGAAAGATCACAAATAAAACCTATTATCACTTCTTAGTTAACTAGAAAAACAAGAATGAACCAAACTCAAAGCTAACAGAAGATAAGAATAACAGAAATAAGAGCAGACCTAAATGAAATTAAAACAAACAAACATACAAATATAAGGAATAAATGAAACAAAAGTTGGTTATTTGAAAAGATAAACTAAATAAACAGACCATTAGCTAGATTAACCAAGAAAAGAAGAGAACGGATTTAAATAAGCTCAGTAAAAAAGGAAAAATAGACATTACAACTAATACTACAAAAATACAAAAGATCATCTGGGACTACTGTGAACACTTCTATGTCCACAAACTGAAATTCTAGAGGAAATGCATAAATTTTTGGAAACACAAAATCACCCAAGCTTGAATCAGAAGAAACAGAAATCCGGACCAATAACAAGTAGTGAGATTGAATCAATGATAAAAATCCTCCCCCAAAAAACAAAAGGTGAGGATCAGATGATTTCATAGTCAAATTCACCCAAACCCCCAAAGAAGGACTGGTACCTATTATACTAAAACTGTTCCATAATATCAAGAAGTAGGGAATCTTCCCTAACCCATTCTAAGAAGCCAGAATCACACTGATACCAAAGCCAGGAAAGTACACAACAAGAAAAGAAAACTACAGATCAATATTCCTCATGAACATGAATGCAAACATCCTCAACAAAATATTGAATCCAATAGCACATCAGAAAAATAATTCACCATGATCAAGTGTGTTTCGTTCCAGGGATGCAAAGATGGTTCAACATACACAAATCAATAAATGTGATTCACATTATAAAAACAATTAGAAACCAATGCTGAGAAATATGATTGAGGCATTAATGAGATGTGACTCATAAGATCATTGGTTTATTGTATCGCCCAATATTGCTATATTAAAGACAGAAACAGGTGTTTGCAGGGTTTTGCCCTGAAGGAATATGTGAACTCATTAGTTCACCTATCAAGGGCTGCCTCACTTTGGGAGGGCTCTCAAAGCTCCAGTATGGATGTTTTCCAAGAGGCTTCCCAATTATCTCAGAATCTGTGAAGTCTTCCTGTTCTGGAAAGACAAGACAGGTAAATATCTGACTCACAGAATGAGAACCAGTGATAATGAGTGCCCTGGGCAAGAGACATGCCCCTGTGGTTATGAACAATTTGTTTTGTAGAGATGGGCTTTCTGCTCTTTCATGACTGTCTGCCTTAAGTCCACAATAACTAGATCAAAGAAATATAGAGCCACTATACCTCTTTGTTATTCCTCTGTTAATTGATAACTATCTCTAAGAACTTAGAAGTTAGTCCCTGAAAGTCTTTGTAACTGTTTGTTCACCTAGATAGAGTTTGAAAGCCCTTTGAAAAGACATTTAACCCTAACCCACTACCTGTTACTATGCAAATCTGTTACCCATAGCGACTGCACTATCTGTTTGATATGTAAATCTGTTACTATGGCAACTGGTAATTGATATCTGTGATTATAAAAACCTATGTGAATCTAACTATAATGCTGCATTACTTACAGGGATGTGATGCAGACTCCTGAGCACCCCTGCTTAAATGATTTCTTTATATAAACCTATAAAACTATACCTTAGTCTCTGTATATTCTTTTATTCTCTCTATTTCCTATCAATTTTCTTATCCTCTGTGGAGACCACTATCTAAGGGACTTGACTTCACAGGGAGAAGCAGCTGATCTCCTAGCAGCCCAGCCCTCCCACAAGCCAAAAGTCATGTGATCATCTCAATAGATGGAGAAAAAGTATTAATAAAATCCAGCACCCCTTCATGATAAAAACCCTCAATAAACTAGGCATAGAAGAAACATACATCAAATTATAAAAGCCATATATGACAAACCCACAGCCAACATCATAGTGAATGGGGTAAAGTTGAAAGCATTCTGCCTTAGAATTGGAAGAAGACATAGATGCTCACTTTCCACACTTCTGTTCAACATAGTACTGAACAACTTAGACAGAACAATAGGACAAGGGAAAGAAATAAAGGGCATCCAAATTGGGAAAGGGGATGTAAAAGTATCCATGTTTGCCAACGATATGATCTTATATCTAGAAATCCTTAAAGATGTCCTCAAAAGACTCCTACAACTGATAAAGGAATTCAGTAAAGCCTCAGGTTACAAATTTAATATACACAAATCAGTAGCATTTTTATACCCTTCTAACTGCCAAGCTGAGAATCAAATCAAGGCCTCAATACCATTTATAATTGCTGCAAAGAAAAAGAACTTGAAATTTACTTAATTGAGGAGGTGAAAGATCTCTACAAGGAGAACTACAAAACGCTGATGAAAGAAATTGTTGATGACACAAACAAATGAAAAAAAAAAAATCCCATGCTCATGAATTGGAAGAACCAATATTGTTAAAATGTCTATACCACCCAAAGTGATTTATGGATTCAATGCTGTCTTCATCCAGATACCAATAGAATTTTTTTACAGAAATAAAAAAGAATATGCTACATTTTATATGAAGTCTCAAGACTTTGAAGAGCTATTCTTGAGAAAGAAGATAGCTGGAGGCATCACACTTTCTGATTTAAAAATGTATTATAAAGCTACAATAATTAAAACAGTATGAAAGTGTCATAAATAAGCCATATAGGCTAATGGAATAGAATAGACAGCTCAAAAAAGAATACTTCAATGAAAGTACCAAGAATACACAATGGTGAAAAGACAGTCTTTTCAAAAACTGTGGGGAAATCTAGATATCCATATACAAAAAAAAAAAAAAAAAAAAAAGAGGGATCCTTATCTTACACTATAAACAAAAAATCTACTCCAAGTGGATAAAATACTTAAATGTAAGACCTGAAACTGTTAACTTCTAGAAGAAACATAGGGTAAAATATTCTTAACATTGGTCTCAGCAACGATTTCTTAAATACAACACCAAAATCATAGGCATAAAACCAAAAATAGACAAATGGGACTATATCAAACCAAAGGCTTCTGTACAGCAAAGGAAACAACAAACAAAGTGAAAAGGCAACCTATGGAATGGGAGAAATATTTGCAAATCATTTATCTGAGAAAGCACTAATATTCAAAATACTTAAGAAGTTCCTGCAAATCAATAACATAAAAGAAATAATCCAATTAAAAATGGGTAAAAGACATGAATATGAATAGACATTTCTCCAGAACAGACATACAAATAGCCAGAAAATATATAAAGTAATGCTCACTGTCAGAAATCATCAGAGAAAAGCAAGTGAAAACCACAATGATATTTCATTTCATACCTGTTGAGATGGCCATTATAAAAAAGACAAAAGATAACAAGTATTGGCAAGGGCTTGAAGAAATTGAAACAGTTACACACCATTGGTGGGAATGCAAAATGGTGCAGCTGCTATGGATAATAATATGGTGTTACTCAAAAAATTAAAATGAGTTTACTTCTTTCTTTACAGTAAGATCTGCTCCCTCTTCTCCTCTCTCTCTCTCTAATGTATAAATACACTTTCGTGTACTCAGTGTCACAAGATACTTCATCAAAAAAGTCTCAAGACTCTCCTGCTAACCACAAAGCAATTTTTGGAGGGACATTTGGTAATAAAATAATATATTAAGTTGAATCTCAAATTTAACTTTGGATTTATAGTGAGTTCTTGGTGTTATGTCTGAATCAGTATGAACTATTTCATTTCCTTCCTGCCTGCATATTCTTAATAAAACACAAAGTCTTGTAATGTGATGAGATTTAAAAACACAGTGGAGAAAATATGACAGTGAAAAATATTTTATTCTTACTAAAATAAAGACTTTCAAGCTACTTTTGCAGATAAGGTCATCTCTCACCTTAGTGTTGGTCTCTCTCAATAGGGAAAGCATTATACTAGAAGTTCTCAATTAATCTCAGAGAACACAGATTTAGTTTTGACTCTCCTTGCTTCAAAGGATACTCTTAGAAGATCTAAGTTTATTATAATATGGGATGCTTCTTTTGATTAAAAAGACACAAAAGAAAAAAGAAAAATATAAATAGCTGCATAACAGTTTAGGATTGGATATTCCAACCACAACTCTTCACTTTCAAAAAAGATTTTATCTTTTTATCTTTGCCTCAAACAAAAGAAAGAATACCATGAGATTGTATTTTGCCCTCCTCATCTCCTCTTTCCAAAATCTCATTGGCTGGGGAAAGAGAAGTATCACTGAAAACTCATTATATTCAGTTTTGGAATCAGAATTTCTTGTCTTCTAGGCATATTTCCTCCCTATACTTCCCTGGCAAGCATCATCAGAGAAGATATTACAGCATGGGTGCAGACTGCTTTAAAAAAAAAAAAAAAGTCCATTAACACCACAATCAAAGAAAACTTGTTCACGGATCTCCAAGGTCAGTCTAATTTCCAAGGTGTGGAGCTTATAACTGCTTATAAGAACTGACAACTGTTCTTCCATCATATAAGGTTTCCCTTCATCTGTACAATACTATTATGAATTAATGTGCTATTATACTTTTTTTCTGGACCTGTTTTCTATACAATATGTTTACTGTGCAATCAGTTATAGTTAGTTGAATGGAACATATAATCTCTTTGTGATTACATAGATCAACTGTTGGAAATTTTGCTGGTGCATTTATTTATTCAACAAGATTTGAGACTAGCTTATTTTAAGAAGCACATGGGTTGAGGGGGACAACAAGTTTAATGTCATTTGTGTGGCCCCTGAGTGTTGGAAACTCATCTGCATGTGAGTTTATCACTCTGACATTAACTTCCATCCCCAAGTTGATTTTGATTTGACATTTCTCACTTGATTTTTCAGTGTTCTTCCTTGAGTAGTCAATAGCATTCCCTTTCCTCTCCCCTTTTTTCATTATTGAATAGCATAAACAATAATACTACACTTAATTTTTATGATTTTATTAATAGTATAATTAACATTAGTAACCATAGTTGTTTTTATCTGAATCCACGGCTATAGTCTGCATTTCTTTTTTCCCCCAAAATATATGATTATATCTAAAATTTAAGATCTTTGTCTTTTAGTTGGCACATCCTTGGAACTCTTCACATTATTTTGAGCTGGCCAAACACACTGACCCATTTGAAACCTCTAGCATGTAATCTCTGAGATTGCTTGCCAGCCAGTCTTCTCTGGTCCCCTATCTCAGATATTTTATGTTGTTGTAATAATGTTGATCCTTTCATAATTTAGTATTTTTCTTTCAATGTGCTTACATTACAGTTCTCTAACATGTTCCCATTTTCTTTTAGAATGTTGCTTCTACCAGGAGCTCTGTGGATAAATTGCTTTTTGGCTTGCTCGGCATTCATGCCAATGATTTCAAGGTTTACTTTTAGGTGGGACCATCATTGCAACAAGCCCAGATGAGATGTGGAGACTGAAGTGATCCATATGAGGATGAGGAGGTGGTATACATGAGCACATCGATTTGCATGAAAAATATAATCACAGGATGATCTGAGTTTTCTCAGATAGCATCTGTGTAAGAGGATCTGACAGTCATTTGATTCTCAGCCTGATCAGCTTTAGGCTACAAGTTGTCTAGGCAGTGCTGTTCACCAGATTACTAAAATCTTCATATTTGCTAAATCCAATGGAAACTTTTTGATCTCTTTTCCACATGACATTAACCAGCTTCTGACACAACGAACCACTTTCTCTTCAACAAAAATTATGTTTGTTTGGTATGATATTTCATTCTCTTGGGTTTCTTTTTCTATCTCTAACCATTTTTTTTTTGTACCTATTATATAACTTCCTCATCCATCTAATGTCACCTTTTGGAGATTTTTGAGGTTTTGAACTTTGCCTTCCAATTCCCTCTCTTCTTTTTTCATTCAGATGATTTTTGTCAATTCCCATGAATTCAAGTGCTATTTATGTATCAATAATTTCCAAATGTGAACCTTTAAATTACTACTTTTCTTCTAGGATAAAGACAAATACAGCCATCTTACCAATTAAAACTACTAAGTAAATTGTCTAAATATTTCTAAAATTGAACTTGAATGGGGAGGTGCAGTGACAGAATTCTGGATCTTATCCAACCCCAAACTGCTCTTTCTAAAACAGTCCCTGTCTCATTACTATCCACTTAGTAGGTTTTACCTAGAAACCTGGGGAGTTTATCCCACCACTTACCTCTTTCAACCTTACTCCCACTTCCACTCCAAAAGTAAATTATTAATTATACGTTATAAATGAATCCCTATGTCACTCTTCTTTGTCTCTACTGCCAAATTAGCTCAAGCCACCGTGACATTTTTCAATATTTTTATAATGGGTTTCTATGTGTTTGCTTTTGACCCTTTTGAAGTGGTTTTCAATTCAGTAATAAGAACTATTTAAAAAGTGAAAATTGGATAATTACATTACCTATTATAAACACCTCAATGCCTGCTTGTTGCTTTGAGGAAAAAGTCCTGCACAATCTGGCTACTGCTCAGCCCTCCCCCCAACCCCTGGCTAACAGATACACTCCAAATACTCTGCTCATGGTTCAGCTGCTCACGGGCACCACTCTTTATCTCTCCTAGGCTTTCCATATGGTTTTCATTTGCCTGTCTCTTTTTCTTGTTTCAATTTGTATTCCAGCCCTGGTTTAAGTATCCCTTCTTTAGGGTATCGATCCTGTCTTTTAATTTTAAACTCTGTTTCCTTATACTTCTTATAACAACTATTAAAAATATTTTTGCTGCTCATCTGTGTAATTATTTGTTTAATATTCACAATAGTTTTTTTCCTGACATACAACTTAACACATGGCAGACACTGAGTAATTATGAGTTAAATAAATAGATGAATATAGAGATAGCTTCATAATTGTGACGTGTTTGTTATCTTTTCCTTTGATTTTTTCAGTTTTTGAGGTTCTTTCATCAGCTTAATCTCTTTTATAATTTATTTTATTATTTTACAGAAGCCTATGTTTTAAATATGCCTTCTAAAACTACATAGTTCTTGAAGAAAGTTGAAAAATGTGATTTCTTTGTTACTTTGATTTTTAAAAGAATGACTTCTTTAGAGTATGTCTATTTTCTTCTTAATGCTTCCTTTAATCTTTTTAATAGTGAAATACTAGAAAATCTGAGTACAATTTATAGTGATTCCAAACTTGAAATAAAAAAGAATTTGAAATTGAGAATTTATTGAGTATAATGGCAACCAAAATTATTTCAACAAGAAATATACCTCTAGCCTAATTACACTTTTCTATTTTTTAAACCATGTAATCAAATACAACTAAAAACTTGGCTAAAATATCTTTTCTCAATGAAGGTTGGGAAGGCACATGTCAGAATGATAATATTACCTCTACCAGTTTCATGCCTTTGAGTTTCTTTCAGAACATGAAATTGAATAGATACTATCAACTATTTAAATTATAATTTAAGTAGTTTTGTTGTATCATGATACATGATAAATATGTCAAGTAATGTCACAGTCTCATGTTTTATGTGTTACCTTTAAATTGGATAATTAGTCTGATCACATAAATAAAAAAATTTTGCCCATTTTGCTACTTTCTGAAATTTATACGTTTGGAATTAAAAAGTTAAAACTAACTCTGATGAATAATTTCTTACAAACTTTTTGTCAAAACTAATATTATATATCATATATATTAGTGTTCCTCTCAGAGGTAAGAAACATTAATATAATATTTAATAATAATAACAGCATACTAGGTTTCTTAAACTGGTCCAAATACTTCTAATAGTGTAATTAGAACACTTCATTCTAGTGGAAGGATTGTCCAATAACTACCATTGGAAAAAAAACATTGTTATCAAGAAAATGTTACACACTTGTTTTGGATATTCTTTGATACTAGAGGTAGAGAGGTATATAGGAGAGCAAAAGTTTGAGACATAAAAGAAAATTGGAATAAGGAATAAAGTAGACATTTGAAAATGCATTTTTAAACAATTAGAATAGCTCACTGAAGGAGAACATTTCCTGCTAGAGTAGCATGTGCCTCACTGAAAAATGTTCTTGGTTAATATATTATATTCTATATTTAATTCAAATCTATAATAAAATTCAATTAAGAGCATCCTATTTTTAATTCAGCATGGTAGGCAATGTGGAAATTTAGATTTGAATGTATGTAGTCCTTCTTCTATGGGAATCTATTATAGAATCAAAATAGGAAAAAGTCTGCAAAGAAATGACTATACTTACGAAAAGGACTCAGTACACTTATAAATAGAATGCTCAAAAAGAGAGAAACAGGAAAGATTAATTATACAGAGTAGTTCAGAAAAGTAGCAGATGTCATGGGCATGATCAAAGGGTCTGTGCCAAAAGGCAATTTGAGGTAAGCAGCAAAGATAGAGCTAACTTTCTGATAGACTGAGAAGTATATAAGAATACGCCAGGAAGCAAGGACATGGTCGTTTTAAACATACTGAGAGTTATAAGGCATAAATATAAATATAGAATGGCAAGATGACAGGTCTGACTACAATATCAACAAATATTTATTAACCTTTTATTATGTACCAAGCTGTGTTCTTAGTACTGAGGACTAATGTACCACCAGAAGAAATAAAGTCTCCATTCTTATGGAGTCCCTTATCTGTTTGGAGTGAGAGCAGGGCAAGACAAAAGACTACATTTAAGAAAAAATTCCAAAGCAATAAATAAATAATAATTACTACTTTGACAACTAAAATAAGGTGTACAATATAGATCATCTAGGTTGCCACTCTCGATTGTGCAGGCAAGAGCTTGCTGTGGTTGTGTGAAGTATATGGTTTGCTAAGTGTTTACTTTGTACATATATTGTGTTAGTTACATTGAATTACAACCCCTTTTTTCCTCTTGAACCTTCTCTCCAAAATCATTACATATGTAGTGCATACATATACACACATAAACAAATACATTAATGGAATAGGCAATATCTTGAAAATTATAAAACAAAAATTAGAGACAGACTATCCAGAAGAATTCTTAAATTTTACTAATAAATAAATGTGAACCTATAGGTTACCTGCTTCCTGACCTTTATTCATTTCACTTGAAGTGTGATAATAACAGCTAACTCACAAGAGAGCTGTGAAAAAGTAATGAAATTCTATATGGATATCTGCTACTCTGAAACCTATAGAGAAAAGTGGAAATGTAAAAATATATTTATTACTATCTTCATATCATCATATTTGTATACATTTCTAAAGCACATAAGAATGAGAATAATACCAACAGTAATTCCTGGTAACTTAAACTAATATTATCTTTAGCCATACTACTACAGTCAAAGATAGATACTGAAACATAGGAAGTGAATATACAGGAAGTTATTAAATACCTGGGAAAATTGCTTCTGACAACATTTAACACAGTTAAATTTTCTCAATAATAGTAATAGATAAAGTAATAGGTAAACATTGAATATATACATATTAGTGATTTGTTAGTTTAACACCTATAGGTAGACCAGCAGAGTATAATGTCACTTTTTAGAACCTTTGAATTGGCAGTTCATGCTTCTTTCTCATTGGCCGATTCTGCAGCTAAAAAGACTGGTGAAGCAGCCAATAAAAACAGATTGTGAAGTTGCAATAGTTTGTACAAAGTACAAATGAATGGTATAAAGGCAATACTTTTCAGCCTTCTTTACAGCTGGGAATGATTGTATGATTAAGTGAGGGCCAATATAAATAGAAGAGTCTGTGGAAGTCGGAGAAATTTTCTGTAAACTAATGCATACACACACATTGACACTTTCTTTCATCTCAACTTCTTCCAGCCTGCTGCCTAGAATCATTGTCTGATGGTTGGAGCTCTGGTTGCCAGTTTGGCATACAGATTGCACTGTGGGTAATACGATGTGGAAGAGCATTGACAAATCTGCCCTGGGCTGAAGATTTCAGGACATTCATATAAGAGAGAAGTACATTAATTTCTTATTTCTTTTGGGATTTCTGTCTCTAACAGTTTTATGTAGTTATAATGAAAATTATACTTAGGAAACAATCAGAGAACAATTAAGAAATTGCAGTACAGTTATGAATGTCATGTCCTGAGAAAGGATTAGATATATTTCAAAATAAACTTTTTTTAGGGAAATAGTGAGAAGTGCATGTAAATTCTACATATGATAACAAATAAATTGGCAGTTGTTTACTACTCCTACATAAAATATGAAGTAGACCAATTTGGGATGGTTCCTATTTTGATGTCAAAAATTAAAGAACCGGTCATAACTATATGTATTAATTTAGACAAAATCCAAAGGTTGTTTGATTATTAAGATCAGTTCTATATTTATTATGCTCTGCATTTCCCAAGAAAAGTATATAAAGATGCTTTGGAGATGAAGGCCTGGGATTAATCAGAAGAGAACACTTACTAAAGTATCTATACCATCTACATTTAATTTCCATGGTCATGGAGAAGGGCTGGCCATAAGAAGTAATCTATTTTCAGAAATGAGGATTGGAAAGAGGAAACCTGTGTCATGTTTTCTAGTTGGTCATATCACCCTGAAGAAGAGGATTTTTGTTTTCTTGTTGTTTATTTGACCAATGTACTGGAAATGAAGTTTTCATTTAATTAGTTCCACTCAGATTAGTGAAAATATTTTCAATCAGTATATATCCAGGAAGTTACAGAAGTTTCCTCGTTGTTTGCATAATTAGGGACATCTGAAACACATGAAAAAAGAAAAACAGAAAGTAATTACTAAATCTATTTCTAGAAATAATTATGATGTACATGCAAAACTGAACAGAAATTTTTCCGAAGACAGACAAATGGCCGATAAACGTTAAAAAACTGCTCAACATCACTAATAATTGGGGAAATGCAAATTAAAACCACAATGAGATACCATCTTACCCTTGTCAGAATGGACATTGTTAAAAAATCAAAAAAGGACAGAAGCTGATGTAGATGATTGCAGAAAAGAAGACTTATACACTGTTTTGGGGACTATAAAGTAGTATACTGTATGGAAAATAGTGTAGAGATTCCTCAAAGAAATAAATACAGACTTACCATTTGATCCAGCAATTCCACTACTGTGTATCTAACCAAAGGAAAGAAAGTCATTTTATCAAAAAGGCACCTGCACTCAAATGTTTGCACACCACAATTCATAATTGCAAAGATGTGGAATCAACCTAAATACCCATCAATTCATGAGTGGATAAAGAAAATGTGGGAGGTGTGTGTGTGTCTGTTTATACACACATATATTTTTATGGAATACTACTCAGCCATAAAAAGGAATAAAATAATGTCTTTTTTGTCAACTTGGATGGGACTAGAGACCATTATCCTAAGTGAAGTGTCTCAGGAATAGAAAAACAAAGTATTCTATTAAATATTTTTTTCATACATAGTCATCAGAAATATCAGTCTATAAGTTTTAGTTTCTTATCCATCCTTTCCTAGCTTTGGTATTGGCGTGATACTGGCTTTATATATTAGAGTAAATTAAGGGGGATTACCTCTTTCTCTATTTTTTGGAAAAGTTTCATTAGGATTAGTACCAGTTCGTTTTACATCTCATAGAATTAAGCTGTGACTGTGTCTGGTCCTGGCTTTTATTTGTTGGAAGATTTTTTTTTTTTTTTTTTTTTTATCACTGTTTCAACCTAACTACTCATTATTTGTCTGTTCAGGTTTTTTTTTTGTTGTTTTTTTTTATTTCAGAATATTACAAGGGCACAAATGTTTTAGTGTACTTTGTACCTGTTAGGTGTGATTTCATCCATCCTCTTCTCCCCCGGCCCCGCATGATTTCCCTGGAGTTTTACTTCCATCTGTGCATATGAGTGCTGATTGGTTAGTTCCAATTTAATAGTGACAACATGTGATGTCTGTTTCCCCATTCTTAAGATGTTTCATTTAGGAGAATGGCCTCCAGTTCCATCCAGGTTGTTGCAAAAGGTATTAATTCATTTTTTATGGCTAAGGAGTACTCCATGGTATACATATACCACATTTTATTAATCCACCCATGAATTTATGGACACTTGGATTGATTCCACCTCTTTGCAATTAAGAATTGTGCTGCAATAAACATTCAACTACAAGTGTCTTTTTGATAAAATGGTTGGCTGTTGGGCAGGTGGGAGGAGGAAGGAGAGGATGGATATATTTACACCTAATGGGTGCTGTGTGCACCCTCTGTGTGTTGGACACGCTTGAAGCTCTGACTTGGGTGGGGCAAAGGCAATATATGTAACCTAAACATTTGTACACCTGTGATATGCTGAAATAAAAAGAAATGACAAAACGCCATGTATTTATTGGCAGATGAAGCAGAGTAATGAAAAAGTATCATTGTGAAAGAAATGGTTAGTACTTTTAATCTCTCACACACTTGTGATCCTTATAGGGTACAACTCAGGTTGCTTAACAGTAACAACTCTTATTTAACCATAAGAAGATGGTTTGTCCTCCTATGTTATCACTGGTGTTTACTTAAGGTGAAGTTTAGTCAGGTGTCACTCAAGATATCATAAGACAAACTCTCCACCATATGTCCCCACCCCCAAAGTGGCTTTCCCCTATTATATTGAACCCATACAGCTCCCATTTTCCTCTTCCTTTCACCACCACTTCATCTCCTACTGGTTTCTTTGAGAAGAATCCAAATTCTCATGTTGATCTGGTCAATAGAATGAAATACCAATCATCATTTCCTCTATGACTTTATTTTATTTTAAGGAAATGCACATTAATGTCAAATGTCATATTTTTACTGGTCAGTTCATGGAGATGAGTGTGGTTACCTTTGACTTATGGTTTAGATTGGAAATACAATTTACACCTTACTTAACATGGATAATATAACTGTTCTTTCTTTAATGGTAAGGAAAAAAATAGCAAATATATTTAGAAAAGTAAAACTAGCCTTCACCTTACATTATCTTTTTATTACAACTGTCAGTATAGATAATCATAATAAAACTTAGAGTAATTTCCTAATCAGATATTTTAATAACTATCATTATACTATGAATTTACTTTATTGCAAGCCATAGATCAATGTAAAATTATTATAAAAAGAAGTTAGTGTGTTTTGAGTGGTGAAGATGAGTAATATTCTTTTATAATCAAATGATATAAATCTGCATAATATTGCACTATAAATATTTTACTGGTTTGGAGATAAGCTGTAACTTTTTCTCTGTAGTATTCAATATAATTCAATTGCTATCATTATTCTTAATGTAGTAAAACAAAACATTGTTTTCTTATTTTTTGATATTTAAGTATAAATAAATAATATCCTTGAATAAATGTATCCCATTTTGATTTTAATACATGAAAAACATAAATTGTCACATATAATTTTCAATATATATTGATATATAGATGTGAACATATATATAACATTTTCTACATATATATTATTAGATATATAATATTTTACAATAGTGTCATTCTTTTTACTTGTTGATGAAATCAAGAAATTTAAAAGACCTATGAAATGTGTTTTTTAGCAATTAAAAATAATGTGACATTATTAAAATCAGAAGACTAGATTTAGTAATGTATTTGAATACGAGAATGGATTCTAAATATTTCGCTATCAAAGAGCATGTATTTAAATATGAAGTGAAATACTTTAATTCATGATATTTATTGTTCTCTATCCTAAAACACATTTTGAAAACATATATGATGTCATTATATAATAGTAAACTAATATATTTTCATGTATCCTTCAACAGGAATAGCAATACCGTGGGGTTGCTAAGACAAAATCTCTGGTTTGAAAATTTCTAGGTCCCATCTGGTGCTGATATGTAGCAACCAACATAATCTTAGGCAATTTTGCTAACCTTTCCACTATTTAATATCCTCATCAATATAACAGGCAAAGTAAGGTACCTAATTCAAAGGGTTATTTTCATAATTGGATGAGATATTATTGAAAGATACTACAATTATAATACACTATAATAGTTAAATTTTTACTACATAATTTCATTACTAATACATTTTTAAAAATGTGTCCTAAAAATTATTGGTTCAGAAATCTAGATAAAATATTTTCATTAAATAACATTTCGTGCTTTTACATAAAAAAAGAAAGAAATCATTACATTCAGAAATAAAAAGAGGACTATTTCACAGCAATAATTTTAGTCTTAAAAATTTATACGCTTTTGTTTTTACCTATAAGTAGGAGCTAAACTGTGGTTAGGCATGGTCATACAAAGGGAATAATAGACGGTGAAGAATCCAAAGTTGGGAAGGTAGGAGGGAGTGAGGGATGAAACATTGCCTATTGTGCACAATGCACACTATTCCGGTGATGAATACACTAAAGCCCAGATCTATACAATACAAAACTACAACACATAAATGTAACAAAACTGCACTGCAGCCCCTAAATACATTGAAATTTAAAAAGTCATATTATTTAAATAGTTAAAATATGAATTCTGTCAAATATTTCAGCCTGATATATTTATTATTTTTATTGCGACTAATTAAAGTACAAATTTAATTAATTAATTAATTTTCTCATTTTATTTCATCCTATTATGGGGGTACAAATATTGTTAAGGTTACATATATTGCCCTTGCCATTCCTCCCACCTCCCTGACGTGTCAGAACTTCAAGCGTGTCCATCCTCCAGGTGGTGCACATCGCACTCATTATGTAAGTATACACCCACCCCCTCCTCCCCCCTTCCACTTGCTCGCCACCTGGAAAAATGTTTTGTTTTGTTATGTTTTTTGACATTTTGGTTATGTTTTATAACTTTGTCTCTCACTTAGAATGGTTAGAGGTAAGCTCTACCCCTCCACAATGCTTGCCATATCCCTATGATGTTGGTCTGCCCCCTACCCCCAAATCCCTGGTGAGCACTACCACCATTTGAGTACCATAGTTTTAGTCAGTCAGTACCAATTTGATGGTGAGTACATGTGGAGCCCATTTTCCAGATCTTGTGTCGCCTCACTTTAGATAACGGGCTTAAGCTTAATCCAGGATAGCATAAACGGTGCTAGTTCGCTGTGGTTTCTTAGAATTGAGTAATATTTCATTGTAAGCAAATACCAAATTTTGATTATCCACTCATGAATTGACGGGCACTTGGGTTGTTTCCATGTCCTTGCAATAGTGAATTGTGCTGCCATAAACGTTCGGGTACAGATGTCTTTATAATAGAATGTCTTATGCTCTTTTGGGTAGATGCCTAGTAATACTATTGCTGGGTTGTACAAGTAGACTAAAAACTTAATTTTGAAACAATTATATCAGTAAGTTAGGTTTATTTGACCAAATGCCATTTATAAGTTAGGATACGTTTCTAATACATCTTAGGATAGTATATTTAGGTATATAAAATGACTAAATATTACATCTTGCTCAGTAGTTTGATGAAGTAAAATTTAATATCTTGGCAGCCTTAGTTCAATAGTACATAAGTAGTAATTCTATTTTAGTTCATGTGTTAAAGTTAAATTTGAATTTTGGATTCAAAATAAATACACTCAACATAAATAAATTTTCAGACTCAGCCTTGGGGCAGAGCTGTGCAAATTTATTTATTTTGAGTATATTTATTTTGAAATCCAAAATTTAAATTTAACTTTAACACATGAACTAAAATAGAATTACTACTCATATACTATTGAACTAAGGCTGCCAAGATATTAAATTTTACTTCATCAAACTACTGAAGCAAGATGTAATATTTAGTCATTTTATACACCTAAATATATTTTACTATCCTAAGATGTATTAAAAAACATACCCTAACTTATAGATGGCATTTGGTCAAATAAACCTAACTTACTGTTGTAATTGTGTCAAAATTAAGTTTTTAGTCTACTTGTGCAATTAAAATGTAATCCTATATTAGATCATACTAAATGAGTCAAGCTCATCTGAAGAGTCTATAGCCTCAAGTAATTGTACTGATAAACTAGAAAGAATAAAAACTAAAATCCAAAACATTTACTGTAAGTAATTTAAGGAATGGTTTTATAATAAATAATAATAATAATTTATATAATGATAAGGAAAACAGAGGGATTCTCATAAATGAGGGAAGGAAATAGAAATTAATTGGTTACCTATGAAAACTTTATAGACTTAATAATAAATAAATACAATAACTTATTCTTTTAGCAAAACAGTGAGAAAAGTAAACCATGACTTAAAGCAATCAAAATTAAAATATAGATAATAACCATAAGCTATAATGAAAGAAAAGATAATTACTTAAGTATTTATATAATAATAAATTTTGATAACTGGGGGAAATGAACAATTTTTTAGTGTCAATCTAAAGGAAGAAGCTGAGGCACAAAATATAATTTTAAAGAGTTTCCTTGAGCCAAAATGAGGACAGCTGCCCAGGAAACACTTCCAAGTTGCCTTGGGAAGTTCTCCAGAGAATAAGAGAGGCTAGAGCAGGGGTGTGGAAACTTTTCATGTTGGAAGGCCGCATTAATTTAGCTGTAGTCGAATAAGGCCACAGTCAAGAAACTTCAATTAGACATACTAAAATATGTTTTTATGCATTGTTTTATAAAAATCTATTATATACTTAATAATTTCAAAAAATAAGAATTACTTGTTAATTTTAAATTTAACTAACCTTTCAATGACTTTGTTGTATCTGCTTTTTTTTTGGAAAGCATTTGAATATTTGGTTGCATCATGGAGGTTAACAGTTTCAGTTGTTCCTCTAGATGGGTATCAGTCATTTGTGACCTTAATGGCATATTCATTTGGGTTAAGTAGGAGAATGTAGATACAGAACAATAAGTGGTTGAAAAGCAAGAAAACATTTTTTGGGCATGTCATCAAAGGCATGGGTATTCTACTGTATTTTTCCATATTTAATTTGGAACTTTCTTAGCTCAAAAAATGACTTTAAAATGTCATCTACCAAGAGCTCGATCAATTCCATCTGTAGTTCTTTATGTGCTTTGATGATATCAACTAGGTGAGGCTGAAATGCTAATTCTAATGTGATGTCATGATTCTCAAAGTCTGTGAAATTTTCATTGTATTCTCTAATTAATAAGTCTATAATAATTGTGTGTTCGTCAAATGAATCACATATATCATCCTGCTTATCAACGGTTGTTGCAAACAGGGGAAAATGTTCATCTTAAATTTCCTTTTGAAGAAGTGTTTTCAAATGATAGCTTTTTCAAAATGCATGGAATTTTGGCCACATCATATATAGATTTAGTTTTACCTTGTAAAAAAATATTCAAGTCATTTTGATTTTACATGATATCACATAGAAATGCTGCATTCCTATAGAAATCTTCTTTCAATAATTCATATTGCTGATTCTGTTCTTCATAAAATGTAACTATTTGTTAAGAGATAAATTTCAAGAGATAAAACTTTAGCTAACACCTGTTCCTGCAATAGCCAATGCACTTTAGAAAGATATGGCATATCTACACCAAAAACCTCATTGGTCAACTTTAACATGTTGTGAAACTGATGATGCCCTGTTGCCTTTGCACTGAATATATTTGACAATACTTATAACTTGGTGCAAAGTGTCACTTTAAAAATAGTAGCTTTTTAGCACAGAGATTTTAAAGATGCAAAATACAGTGAAAAGAAATGAGAGCATCTGGATATGCTAATATTTTTATATGTGCAATAAACCCTTCATGTTTTCCTGTTCTGGAAGGTGCACTGTCTGTATACACACTCACTAAGTTTATCAAATTCAGTACAACTCCACGATATTTACCTTGAAAGTTGTTAAGGATGTCTATTTCCCAAGTTCTGTTCCCAAGAGTGCCCAAAGCAAGTAACTCTTCATAGCAAAGAAAATCTTCTGTTATGACCCGAATGAAGTATAAAACCTGCGCCAAGGCAGTACTATCAGTTGATTCATCCAAAGAGACTGAATAATATTTATTTTTCTTTTCAAGTATTACATGAATTTGTTCTGTTAAGGTGAAGGCTAATTCATGCTGCTAATCAGTTATGGTTCTCCTTGAAAGAGGAAGTTGTTCGTACTTTGAAAGGTTATTGAGTTCTAAGCATGTTATGACTTTGGCGATGTGTTCTTTCACAAATTCCACATCACTGATTGGCTTTCCTTTTTCCCTCAAATATATAAGCTACTTTATAAGTTGCTTCAGTGGCATTATTTACAGGCCTTATTGCTGCTTGAAAGAATTGTATTGCCTTTGCTTTTCATCTTTAAATTTCTGCAATTTAAAGATGCAAAATTTCAAGCCTCTCCCTCTAATTTAAAATATTTGTGGTCCTTATGAGTGTTACAATGCTGATGAGCGCTGAATTTCTTTAATGTCGATATTGCAGTATCACAAAGCAAGCAAATCATCTTATCTTTAGTGTAAACAATATTGCAATCCACAATTCTCATTTAATAATCTGTTTTATAGCTTCAGCATTCTCTTGGTCCTCTTTGACATGATGGAATATTAATCAGACAGTTAAAATAAACTGTTGAGCTGTGTAACTATTCACAAATTCCACTTCAAACAGAAATGCAGTGCATCACTGTCAAAAGCTGATAACAGACTGGAGTACTGGACCCCATGGATTCTCACCAACCAGCTCTGTGCAGTAGTGGCACCAGTCAGGTGGGGGAAGTTAGAACTAAATCATGAGCATAGCAGACTTCAGTTTAGCCCTTATGGCTTACAAATGTTCTACTTGTGCTGGTCAACCTGGGAGGATTATTTCCTTCAAACTTATTTTATTCTTTGGTCTTTTAAACACATTCATTTTAAGAATAAAATAAAAAATATAAAAGATGAACAGAAATGTATTAATAGAAATAAAAGGATATGTTCCATAAAATTTGGATTCAGTCAGAAGGCAGCACTTAAAGACCTAGAAGGTCACATGTGGCCTAAGGCTTCAGGTTTCTCATCCCTGGGCTTGAGCTTTTAAAGAAAAAAGGACAAATCAGGAAATGTAATTACAAAAGTTGTTTTCAGTAATTCTCATTAGTTTGCAGAGATAACAATGTGGGTAATTGGCTATACATTGTTGAACTATAGGGTATGAGTTATGGTGTCCAATGTATTGAATTATTAGGTTAATTTATAGCTATTTATAGTGGCCTCAGTATAGAGTCCATATAGCAGGAAGCTTCAAGACATAATTACTAAGCACAAAGTGGGGAAGGAGGACATGACAGCTGCCTTATTTATTTATTTATTTGTTTATTTGAGACAGAGTCTTCCTCTGCTGCCAGGCTAGAGTGCCATGGCATCAGCCTAGCTCACAGCAACCTCAAATTCCTGAGCTCAAGCAATCCTTCTGCTTCAGCCTCCCAAGTAGCTGGGACTACGGGCATGCACCACCATGCCCAGATAGTTTTTTCAATATATATTTTAGTTGTCCATCTAATTTATTTCTATTTTTAGTAGAGATAGGGTTCACTCTTGGTCAGGCTGGTCTTGAACTCCTGAACTCAAACGATCCTCCCACCTCGACCTCCCAGATTGCTAGGATTACACAGTTGCCTCATTTATATGTCTCTCTGGGCCTGAATATTTAAAAGGGGCTGAATTCCTTAGATGGAAAGTTTATTTTCTTTCTCAATAAAAAATTTATAAGTTACAAAACTTACCTTTAATGATTTTTTTAAAATCTGAAATAAATTGTGATAACATTATCTTAGAGATAAAATTTTTACTACTAAGTTATTTTTTGTTGTTAACTAAAATAAATGTGTAACCCTCCCCCACCAGCTGACTGAATGGACCCCATGTTAACCAAGGGGATCCCAAAAAAACTTTAAATTTGAATTGCTGGGAATGAGGTGGAAGGATGTCAGACACTCTTGATTATGCCTGGTCTTGTCCCTTTTGGAGTTATTCTCTGTAATAATGAGATACAAAATCATTAACAGGTCTAAGGCCATGTAAGACAAAGGTTGAGCCACACCTGCAGGCCCTCAATTTACAGAACAGATCATTTGAGTCTCAATATTTGTCCAGTGGCTTGTCTCTGATTAACAGACTCGCTTATATTAATTTAAAACATTCCAAGACTTTAGAAAAAGCTTAAATTCTTTAACCAATTACAAACTAAAGAATCTTTAAAGCCACCTATAACCTGTAAGCCCCCACTTCAAGATGTCCTGCCTTTTTGGACCAAACCAATGTATGCCTTCCATGTAATGGTTTATGATTTTATGTGTAATTCCTGTCTCCTTAACATTTATAAAACCAAATTGTAACTTAACTGTGGTGGGACCACTTGCTCAAGTCTCCATGGTCCTTGTATCCAACCTCTAAGACCTTCATACTTTTCTTTTATTAACCTCCCTGGACTCATCTGAGATAGACATTTCTTCCTTCCCTCATGTTTGACTGATTCTTCTTTCATAATTGAGCAATTTTTCAGCTTGATTCTTGCCTCTTGTGTTTACTGACTGTTATGGATGGAATGTCTGTGCCCCCCCCCCCAAATTTATGTGTTGAAATACTAATCCTCCATGTGATAGTATTAGGAGATGAGGCATTTGGGAGATGATTAAGACATGAGGGTAGAGCCTTCATGAATAGAATTAGTGCCCTTATTAAAAGGAATCTCAATGTAAGCTAAACAATAAAATCCTAAGCTCTCCCCATCTGCTGACATAATATACCCAACTTAACCAAGGGGGCCCTAGAGAAACCTTAAATCTGAGTTCCCAGCCATTAAAGGGAGGGAGGTCTGACACGTCTCTTTATATGCCCTACCTTTTAGAGTTTAAACATAATAACTGACCAGTGGTAATGGTAAAATGGAGATCATAAGACTGACAAAACAGAGTCTTCATGGCAATAAAATACTAAATTATAAACAAGATCTAAGGCTATACAGAGCAAAGATTATGTTAAGCATGCAGGCCATATCAAAATTTGCTTAACTGATCATTTTGAAGCCCTGTATTATGGCTTGCTGTGTGATTAACAGACTTCCTTATCTTAATTTAAGACATTCCTTTTTACTGACTCCAAGATTTTAGACAAAGTTTTATTTCTTTAACAAATTGCCAATTAAGAATCTCTAAATCTACCTATGACTTGCAATCCCCACTTGAAGATATCCCACTCTTTGGGGCCAAACCAATGTATATCTTCCATGAATTGATTTATGATTTTACCTCCATTTCCTGTCTCCCTGATTTGTATAAAACAAAGCTGTAATCTGCTCACTTTGGGACCACTTACTTAAGACTTCTCAGGTTGGCATATTTCTCAGGCCATGGCCACTCTTATCGGCTCAGAATAAACGTCCTTAAAATTATTTTACAGAGTTTGGGTCTTTTTTCTTTCCTTAATACCAAAGAGCTCTCTGAAGCTCTTTCTGCCAAGTAAGGATAGGAGAAGACGGTAATCTAACACCCAGAAGAGGGCCTTTACCAGTACCTGCGTGTGCATGAACTCTAATCTCAGACTTTTACCTTCCAGAAAGGTCAGAAATAAATTTCTATTGTTTATAAACCACCCAATCTATGATACTTTGTTATGACAGAACAAACTGACTAAGAAACTGTCAGGTTTTAGTTTGAAACATCAGTTCTTAGTGCATCCTGTTCATATGAATGAACAGACACACCAAAGTAAGGCAAGCACGAAAATGAGGTTTATTGAGGAGAGAAAGATAGGATTACAGGGCAAGAGGAAGATGTAGATTTACAGAGCATGATACATACGCCATAGATGACCATCGGACCGATTGCTGCAATAGGAAAATAGCAAAAGGAAGGGCACAAAAAGAGGGTTAGTTATGGTGTGTGTTTTGTTTTATACTGCCTGGATTGAGACCTCCCTAATGGCCCAGAGGTCACTATGGAATCACTTTGATTGGACAGTTGTGGGAGTTGTGTTACTACTAGGCATGCGTGTTGTTCTAGCTCAATTCCCTGACTCTGTGGTACCTATGCTGCTTGGCCGGTGAGCTAGAGAGTCCTCTGCATTTTTTTAACAGCTGTTGTGGTGGGTTATGATTAGCAGATTCTTAGGGCATTCTCTCCTCCCCCAGGTATGACTGTTACTCCGGAGAGAACTAGGGTAGGGCAGGACCAAGATGGGGGCCTGGGGCCCACCCTTGTCCTCCTTCCCAGGTGGGGCAATTGCACCAAGGCAAAAGCACCAACTTTCATCTCTAGGAGACCCGGAATCCCTTGCTATCTACCTAACAACACTAACTAAGAGGCATTTTAGTCTTGTAAAGTAATAGGGTTTCTTTTTAAAGTATTCAACTCTCTAAAACTTAGCTTTTTACCTATTTGATTTCACTCAGATCTATTTGTAATAGTCATACTGATTCTTTGCTAAATGTACTTTTATTTGTGCTACATTTTCTTGATTTCTTTGCCCCATACAATTCCTTCTCTATTGCACATTAATTCAGGAAATTAGAACTATCAAGCCTAGGTGGGAGAACCATGCCATTATTCTTTCCCCTAAACTATTTATTCCAGTTGAAATAATTTCCTGGGGCCATTATTCTAAATTGAACTTTTACTCTACTTTAAATCCATTCAGAGGTTTTAAAAAAAATGAATATGCCAACCACCCAATTGCTTTGTTCTTTTCAAAGAGATTGGGAATAAATTGGTCTTGTCATTCAAAGCATTTGTCAGGTTTACCTTTTAATGTTTGGATGTGAATGTCTGTTGCCTTTTCCACTAGTACAAGTCACTGAAATCATGAATCACCCTCATTCAATTTCATGTATGTTTGCAGACTGGCCGATTCTTTTCTAAATTTCTCTCCTTATTGTAATATCTATTCTTACAAAACTCTATCAAGCACAGCCAACAGGAATCTACCTATTTCAAATACGTTGAGGCAATTTATCAAATTCTCTATTGTATAACAGGATATTATAACTGTAGAAATGATAATAAACTTCACTTAATCAAACATAATTGGCTTTATCCCTTTACTTCCATAAATACTCCCATTCTTACATCTTTTGCAAAAGCAACATAAAGACATTTCTAGTGCTGATTCTTGTGGATTCTTTAATTTATTCTTTCACATTTCAAAATAATAAAAATACGCATTTTATAAAGTAAAGTTCTTACAGTGTGGCAGATGTTAGACTTAGCCCCTGTGCTCCTAGAGCTTAACTGGGGAGATTCACATTAAATAAATGCCAAAGTACAATTGATATTAGAGTTCTAAAGGAAATGAGTGGGGTGTGTTCTAAGAGAACTTATAAAACAGTACTTGACTTAGACTAGAAAGTAAGGGTTCCACGTAGAAGTAATTCACTTAGGAAAGGTAAGTGAATTACACTTTTTCACTTAGGAAGGGTAAAATAAATCCCCAAAGACTGCATGCCTGTGAAATAACTAACAGGTTAAAAGGGTTATATTCTACATAAGAATCATATTCAAGTGGCATTCAAGTATTTATTAAAATGAGTTTATAAGTTGTACCTCTTTTGATGTTTTTGAATTTTCATAATTATTTTGAGAGCAGTCACTTGCCTCTTTGTCATTCACATACTTACGATAACCTTTTTAATTTCAAAACGTTATATCATCAATAATGTAAATGTTGCTGACATATTCATATTATGCTAATAAAATGTATTTTAAGGAGACAAAAGTTGTACCAGATGCTTTTATTTTGACTTTATCAAGCTAAGATTAGAAAATAAATTACCTAATGTTTAAATATTTCTTCTTATATGTAAATGAATTTTAGATAATTACCTATTTATATCTGAAAATAATTAATATCAGAAGACATAAGCCTAAGAGACTAAAGCCATTTCAATGTTTATAATGAATATTTTTCAATATGTCCCACTGCAAATATATATTAACTTGAGCCAATTATATGTATTGCCATGAAATAGTAATGAGTAGAAATAGTCATATTTATTTGATGAAATTTTGTGCTTAACACTGTGGGTATAAATTATAGAAAAAATAAGACAGAGGGAATATACTGAACTCAAAAGTTGAAGAAACAGAAATATATGCACATGTACATTTATATGCGCATTGTATAGTTATATATATAGTTTTATATATAGTTATATATTTTTAATAATGATATATTTATAACTATATCCATGTTTTAAAAGACGTCAGCAGTTTAGCCTTCAGAAAAGAGAAGCTTTCTAAAGCTTTTTGCAAAATAGCAATTAATTGATCATAAAGTGAAGGTGATGCCTGCTTTTTTAGTAGCTGTTTAAAGCAACTTCAGAATAAAAGACAATGTAGTTTAAAACCTGCAATTATGTTTAATGTAAAGAGCAGCTTGATTTTTTATATAAAATATTTGGAGGCTTTAAAAATGAAAAAGGAAGAGAAATCAAAACTTGAAACATTATATGATAAATATAATTAAGTAAAATGAAGTTTTTACTTTGTTGTGTCTTCTGGATACTTGTCAGTCATACAGAAAATAATTTAATTTATTTTTTTAATTATTGCAAATAATTCAAATAATTTAAAATTTTATTGAAGTTTTCCAAAGAAGGGCTAACATTAGCTTGTCTAGTCATCATTATGTGTCTTCCCAAATTTCAAACATTATAGTATCTGATCCTCAAAAATATATTTTTCTGCTTTTACCCAAAAATTCCTTTAAAGTTTTCCAATTTATATTCACTCCCCTTTTGCCTTCTCTTATGCTGTTCTCTGCTTTGTATTCCATTCCCTAAATCTCCATGATCTACCTATCTTACACTTCTATATTGTTCTTTTATAATATACTCTTTTGTCCTTTTAAAATAAAAATCAATTTGTCATTTTTTCCCATTTTTGAAAGTTATATATCTTTTCTTTTAATAAAAATGAAAAATTTTGAAGGATCAAGAAAGAATCTAGAAAGATATCAAGACAAAGAACTGGAAAAAATATTTATATGTTAGAATACCTATTCTTCTCATCCTTTGTTTATATTCTAGCCAGAAGAGGAATTTAGTAAGCTACATTCACTTTAAAATACACAAATGTAAATTCAGAAGTTCAATGATTATACTTTTTTATTAAAGAAAAATATGAGCAGGTCAAAGAAATCATCACTTTCCAAATAAGATGATGTCTCTTATCATCTGTTGAGAAACTGTACCAAGTTGTCTATTAACTTTCAGCAACAGGAAAATTATATTATGCAGAGTCAAACAAAACTAAATAACAGGAGCACATATTCAAGCCAAAGTGCCTGACTTTTAAAAATAAACTAAATATTTTTAGACTGCATTTTCATTCACTTTCTTGCAGTTATTCATCTGTTAGAAATGTCTGTCCTTTTTCGTGAATTTCACAAGTACACATTCTTAATTCAACTACTAAATTACTTATTACATTTTTCCTCTATTTTGAAATATAAGTTGTGAAGAAGCCACTTAAAAATAATAAGAATAATTTTCCCTCTCTCCCTTTTGTGAAAGTTGCAGATACCAGGATGAAATCACTTTCTGTCAAACCCAAAAAACTAGAGAGCCAGGAGAGCTCAAAGGGGGAGGGCTCATGCTTGCATGTTTGAGATAAAGAGTGTCTCAAAGACTTTCTAAAATAACCCTCCAAAAAAATTCTTCCTCTCGGACTGCAGCAATTCAGATGAGGCTCACCGGAAAGAAAACCTGCCCAGTAATTGGATCTCCACCGGTGATCTGAGAGCACCTCTGTCTTTGAGTCTCCAAAACCAATGAATTGTGTTTCCAAGGAACTTAGAGGAATTTTTCCTTTTGCCAACAAAAGTTTTCTTTTAACCCTCCCCTCTTCACATGCATATGTAGCTTTCTATAACTGTGTATCTGTTTCTCTTTTCTAATTCCTGGATGAATACAACATATTTGGAGATTTATTTTCTCTGATTTTTTTTTTTTTTTGGTTGATATAATCTGGTATTAGAAGTGGCCTTGAAGCCAGATTGCCTTAAGAAGAGCATGGCAAGTACCCACAACTGAACTCTTTGTGCTTTCTGTGTTTACAGATTACCTTTTTCTGCCCAGGTTTTTCCTTCTTTCAAATTGAGCTTCCTTCCTTTGGTAATTGCTCACTATTGACCTTATTCAGAATCTGATTCTGTTAAGAAGACTTCTTAAAGGATCTTGAATCCCTTCTGGGAGTATAAAATACTTTTTTCTTTCCTCCTCCTCCTCCTCCTCCTCCTCCTCCTCCTCCTCTGGGAGTATAAAATACTTTTTTCTCTCCTCCTCCTCCTCCTCCTCCTCCTCCTCCTCCTCCTCTGGGAGTATAAAATACTTTTTTCTCTCCTCCTCCTCCTCCTCCTCCTCC